>PVHX01006228.1:80285-103216 GCA_004024805.1 Geosciurus inauris
GCCCCCTCCTCTATATAAGCCTGTATCTCTCCTCAATAAATCAGTTCCTGCTTGAGACAGAACTCTCCGGCTCGGGCGTGGTAATTGCGTGCCGGACGACTTTACCTTTCTCAGCCGTCGTGTGGGGGACTCCCGGGGATCCCCTCCTCCCCGCTGGCCGAGGGGGGAGACTGATACCTGGCTGGGGAGGACTCCCACAAATAGCCAAAGCAATCTTTAGCGAGAAGTGGAGGAAGCAGGAAGCATCATAATACCAGACTGTAAAGTATACTACAAAGCTATAGTATTGGTATTGGCACCAAAATAGACACATAGACCAATAGTACAGAATAAAAGATGCAGAGACAAACCCACATAAATACAGTTATCTTACACTAGACATAGGTGCCAAAAACCTACACTGGAGAAAAGATAGCCTATTCAACATATGGTGCTGGGAAAACTGAGAATCCATATGTAGCAAAATGAAACTAAACCCCTTTCTCTCACCATGCACAAAACTCACCTCAAGGTGGATCAAGGACATAGGAATTAGACCAGAGACATTGCACCTAATAAAGGAAAAAGTAGGCCCAAATCTTCATCACATCGGATTAGGCCCCAACTTCCTTTAACAAGACTCCTAAAACACAAGAAATAAAATAAAAAATCAATAAATGAGATGGATTCAAACTAAGTTTCTTCTCAGCAAAAGAATCAATGAAGCAAACAGAGAGACTACATTCTGGGAACAAACTTTTGCCACAAGCATGTCAGATAGAGCACTGATCTCCAGGATATATAAAGAACTCAAAAAACTTAACACCAAAAACACAAACAACCCAATCAACAAATGAGCTAAGGAGCTGAACAGAAACTTCACAGGAGAATATATGCAATCATTCAACAAATCTATGAAGAAATTTTCAACATCTCTAGTAATTAGAGAAATGCATATCAAAACTACTTTAAGATTTCATCTCACTACATTCAGAATTGCAGGTATCAAGAATACAAGCAACAATACGTGTTGATGAGATTGTGGGAAAAAAAGCACACTGGTATATTGCTGGAGGGACTGCAAATTGGTGCAACCAATCTGGAAAGCAATATGGAGGTTCCTTAAAAAACTTAGAATGGAACCATCATTTGACCCAGTTATCCCACTCCTCAGTATATATCCTAGAGACTTAAAAACAACATACTACAGTAATGCATCCACTTCAATGTTTATAGCAGCACAATTCACAATTGCTAAACTGTGGAAGCAACCTAGATACCCTTCAATAGATGAATGGATAAAGAAACTGTGGTACATATACACAATGGAATATTACTCAGCAATAAAATCATGGCATTTACAGGTAAATGGATGGAGTTGGAGAACATCATGCTAAGTGAAGTAAGCCAATACCCCATAACCAAAGGCCGAATGTTCTCTCTGATTAGTGGATGCTGATGCAAAATGAGGGTAGGGATGGGAAGTATGGGAGAAACGGAGGAAATTTGGATAGGGCAAAGGGGAGGCAGGGGAAGGGAGGGTGCATGGGGGTAGCAAAGATGGTGGAATGAGATGGACATCACTATCTAGGTACATATATGAAAACATGAATGGTGTGACTCTATCTTGTTTGCAATCCAAGAAATGGAAAATTGTGATCCATATGTGTATTATGACTTGAAATGCGTTCTTTTGTTTTAAAAGATAAAAAGAAAGAAAGAAAGAGAGAGAGAGAGAGGGAGGGAGGGAAGGGAAGAAACGAACAAGGAGGAAAAAAGTAATCCATGGCAATTTAGTGATTAAAAAATATTGAAATGCTGATGTGAGGAATATTTTAGAAGTCAAATGCATCTTCTAAATATGTATGAATCAGGGAGGGTGGGTAGTGAAATTGATCAATTGCATTTTTATGCAATATGAACATACTACAACAAAACCCACCATTCTGTATAATTAATATGCACCAATAAAAAAGAGAAAATTAAAACAAAACCTTCAGTATTCTGAAGTGAGGAAAGGGAAAGTACTGTGCAGCATTTATAACTCTGATTAACAAACAAGTGGTCACGAATTTTTGTGGCTTGAAGGATTCCACAACTTTCCTGATCAGGACACTGTAAGAGATCTGACTTAAGTTGATTTTGAAGCCAACATAAGAAAATTCTGTTTCTGGAGTGATATCAATGGTCCAATAAACTCCATCCAATTCATTCATTCCATTCACCGAATACCCATGAGGATTGAGCAGTGTGACATCAATTATAGAACCTGGTTTTCAGTCACAAATTCCACTCTCACAGTGACATCCTTTGCAGTCACACCATCTCTCATGTAGAACTGGTCCATAACTGCTGGGTCAAACTCACTTATCAAAATTTCCAGGCTGACTTATTACCCAGATGGGTAATCCCTAAGTTTACAAGTACCAACAATCAGAATTCCCATGTCCCATACAATATGTGTCTCCATTTGGGAAAATTGCATTAAGAAGCTCTATATCTTCCTGGAAATCCTGGTATGGGTGTCCTTGTTGAAGAGGCTTCATAAAATTCTTATGAGAATAAAATAAACTTTCAATTAAGTCAACCCCACTTGTAATCCCTAGCAAGCTTCAACAGGAGATCGGTGCTTTCAGCAAGAGGGTGATACCACACATCTTCAATATGAAACATCTCTTAGACACAAACATGCTGCTCTTGGAGTACATAAGCTTCCTGCTTGTCAGGTTATGTCATAGTTACAACTGAACATTGCACATCTTTCAAAAGTACATCCCACTCAGATCCTGGGAGAGTGACAAGATCTCCCAGACCCTTGGTTTGCATCTGGGTGCTGCCAGAAGAACCAAACCTCCAGCAGCTTCTTGGGCCCTTGAAAAAATATGCAGCTTCCATCACTGTGGGACTGCGGCCAACCAACAGCCACAGAGAATCAACTAAATTAAGCCTCTTCTCCTGCCACTGCCGCCACTATGGGGGATTGTTCCAGACACTACTAAAGTTCAGGTCCCTTTTTTTTGCTATAATTTCATGTAAAATTAAATTTTTTAAAAAATTTTGTGTGTGCACATGTGTGTGTGTGTGTGTGTGAGCAAAAGTTGAACTTGAGTCTGTTGGAAATAGAGACAGATACAGTCTAGTCTCGTATAGTCTGATACTTTCCCTTTAGAGAGTTGAGCCAGTGCTAGCAAATGTCACTGGCCATGGCCATACTGTGTGGTCCCTGAAGCCCACTTTTTATGTTATACCCTCAGTTTGCTGTCATTAATGCATTTTAAATATGAACTCCTCATAATGTGAACACATCGTTGTCGATTCAGATTGGGTGATTTTTTCCTTACCTCTAGCATGGGCCAAAACAATCAAGCTTCCTCTTATTTCTTCTTTGCCTATGGATGAATGTTTCCTAGTCCACTTTTATACCTGAGTGTACCACTTCAAGGCTTCTCATTTTATTCTTTGTTATAATATCCCCCTTGCTCTGGCCCAAGACCCCACTCGACACCATTTGCCCATGACTAGTGAAATCAAGAGCCCTTGTCAAAGAAAAATTAGCAACTCACAGAAGCCAAAGACAGTGTCAGTATTGGTGCAACTCAGAGTATTCCTTAGTTTTTGGTCCCACAGATTTCTCTAACTTTCCTCAGAGCTTAGCTTTGCATGTAACTAGATTTTGATTCCACATCACTCAGCACTTTTAATTCTTCACATGATCTTTATACCTCTGCTACAAATGGGCCTGGTGTGATTGTTGAAATCTCACGCAAAATTTTGCATAAAGAACATAGGAGAGGATATTATGACATCCTCATAAAACTAAAATAATTTTCTACTTTAAAATTGTTATTGCTGACAGTAATTTAAGACCCCTTTTTTTCCCTCCTGGAGATGACATAGATGGTGTCTTTGTCATTATATTATGGAATTGCACATCCTTTGAACTTGTTTGTTTCCATTACTGTTTTATTAGGTAATAAACCATTCAATTAATATAGTAGTGACTGTTTTACATCCAGGCACAAAAATATTTATCTTGGGATAATTACTAAAAGCATGATATTTTTTGAAAGTTTCCAAAGCATATTTTCTCAATTGTCTTAGCTAATAGTCATTGAACATTATTTATTTGTTCTGTTTTTGTTAAAATCTAGATCTAAGCCAAACAGACTCAGAAAATAGACCATGTTAGGAAATATTGCTTATACAAGGAAGGCACATGAGAGATGATGTACAGAATTAATTAGAAGGACAAAATACTTACTTTGTAAGATTATTGCTGTATTCAGCCTTTTACCTCACCCAGTCATAAAGCTGAATAAAACAATCTATAACAGGGACTAGCTCATAGCTTCCTTTATTAAATATGATCTTCTTAGCCAAATGATGCTGGTGCTAATATGTGATGAGAACCAAAAGATTTTAGAGTAAAAAAATAATACTAAATATCTGCGTTACCATCTAATATACAAATGAGTGAAAGCAGAGAGAGGTTTGGGTCTCACGGCCGAAGTTGAAATGGGCACTAATAATAAAAACAGAATGACTGACAGATTCCTTGATTTTTGCTCACTATTCTTGCAACCACAGCAAAAGTTTAAAAGATTTAAAGCTGGGTTTGGGTTGTGGCTCAGTGGTAGAGTGCTTGCCTAGCATGTGTGAGGCACTGGGTTTGAGTCTCAGAAACACATATAAATAAATGAATAAAATGAAGGTCCATCAACAACTAAAAATATTTTTAAAAAAAGGATTCAAAGCATTCCAATACCCTGCCTTTCATCATATAACGAACAAAAAGTCTAAATGTGTTTCATTATTCTACATTATTTTTAAGTGCATTTTAACAGAGTGCATCTCAGCAATTCAAATCAATTGTACAGCAATCTTCTGAATAAGAAGGATGAACTAAATAGCTTGTAAAATGAAACACATTTAAATATCTGAATGACTGGAGTTAATTTATTCATCCACTCTTCCACTGATGCCTGTCTTTTCACAAGTATGGTCGATCTCTAAGTTCATTTTCTTTTATTAAAATATCTTTTTATATTTTGAGGAAAAAGACATTATTCGAAAGATTAACCTGCATTGATTAAATTTAATTGTTAGCTGTGCAAAACTTATCAAGTGAACGGAGAATCAAATGAGATGGATATGTCCAGTGGGCATCCAGTACAACTCTGCTCGGATGGGACCCGGCCTGCCATTGGCCGGACAGAGGCCGCGGCTTGGATGTGGGATACTTCACACGCGGTCCTGCCAGTGTCAGCCACACAAATTGTTCTGGAGCCACGGCTCTGTTGTCGGTCCCGTGCGCTGATCATTGCTACCTAATACGTTTCTGTTTCTGTGTGCTCTGCATCTGTTGAGGTCTCTGTACATCTTCATGCATTTCTCTCTACATGGGTTTGTGCCTTTTGCTTGAGATACAACCACAGGACCTGCCCGCGTGTGGGATGTCAGGGAGAGGCGGGGCCATTTTCTTCCCTCAGACTTTCTTGCTTTCAAAGGTCAAATGTGTCCATCTTGCTGGCCTATAGAGAAATCCCTTTCCATTATCTCTGCCCTTTCCCTGGGAATAAAATCGCTTGGAAAATAGACCCAATAGTGAAGCATTCTTCTTGCTAATAATGCCATTTTTAGGACATAGTTACCTTCTCTGGCAGGAATGGGCTTGGCCTGCAGTGCACATCAAAATCACTCTTACCACCCTAGGCAGAGCTGAGAAACCACTGTCCTCTCTCAGGGAGGCCAGCCACTAGCTTCTTGGAGAAGTTAGAGAGGTGCACCTCCTGCACAGCAGCTGTTTTTCCAAACAAACAGCGTTGAACTTCTCATACCCAGTCTCTCCTTTCAAACTCTTCAGGCCAATATTCATCTCTGCTCCCTGAGGCAAGAAAATGAGGAAACAGAGAGGTCAGGGTGTTCTCTAATGCCACTAGAATCATGGAATCATAAGTGGAGAGTGATTGTAGTGGTGGCTTGACTAGCCACGTAGGTCTCTCCTCCCCCTCTTCCATAATAGAAACTCAGATTTGCTGACTTCACATGAAACTTGGAAACTCCAGGGACCATGTAGGTCAAAGTTCATCACATATCTCAAATTCTTTCTCGACTTTCTCTTACTTCATTTGCTGAAAAATGTTTTCTTGACACCTTTCCCCAAAGTATACCTTATAAGTCTGTGTCTACTCTTCTAAATCTCTTGATTTAAGTGCATCTTTTTCTACAAGTATTAATACCCATAAACTCCAGAAGCATGAAAGTTAAATCCAGCACAGTAATGGGTTTATGACTCAGGTACAATTAAACATGGCAGTGCCACAAATGAAGAAGAAACAAAAACGAATGCCGGTTAGAAACCTGGGCCTCAGAGAGTACGTCCCTTACAATATTCATGGTGTTCTGTCTTCTTTATTATAAGTTGATTGCATGTGTTGGGTGCCACATTTGCTGTTCTGTGGGCACAGAACAGGTCCTGCACAGCTTCTGGTGTAGCTGAGACCTGAGCCTAGTGGGGCCAGACTCTGCTCTTTCTCTCAGGATACAGTTTGAATTTCTGAATGTGGCTAAAAGACATTGTATGATCTACCTGTCCTTCATTTATTCCCCCCACTTTCCACAACCTACAGCATTCACAGAAACAGAAAGTGGATGGTCCAGCCACACTGCAGATCCTTTGCGTGGCTTCTGCTGCCATTCTTTCCCAGGCTGCAAACACTCTTTTATTTCATTTTTGCCTAGCAAACTTTCTTAGTTTAAAATCAACTTCCTCCAGGAAGTGCTTCCTGACCATCAAACTGAGTCATGTCCATCATGTTCACTTCCTGTGTCCCCAGGAGCCCCACTAGAACATTTTCTACGTGTGTGCCTGCCATCAAGCATCTTGAATATAATAATTCTGTTAGTGATTGAGACCAACACGCTGAGCAGAACCAACAGGCCAGAGCAGGAGCTTTATATGTATTTATTAAATGACAGATGATTGACATTAGCTTCTTAAAATCAATTTTGTACTTTTAGGATGGTGAGAAAGAGGATGGAGATGAAGACGAGGAGGCTGAGGAAGCTCAGGAGGACAGGATCAACAATGTCGATAGCAAGAAGCAGAAGCCTGATAAGATGACCACACAGCAAAAACGAAAAGTTAAACTAAAAATAAAGAAAAAAGCCATCATGATCTACATAGGTTCTCATTTCAATTCTAAGGAATTCAATGTCACAAATAGATTTCTATGAATTATACGAGTGAATCTTCACATGCACACAAAAATAGATGTGAAAAAAATAATTTTATAAGTAAACCCACTTTTGCTTGTGATCAACAATAATGGGAGAGAATTCTGGCAGTAGAATGAATGGAAATGTGTTTAGTAGTTACATTGTAGACCATGATTCAATTTAATCCAAAAAGTTCATCCAATGGAGAATTCCTCTAAGCCATTTCTAGATGAATGCTGTCTACTGGCCATGCTTGACTAACATTAAAATGTTTCCCACCAACTAATTCTCAAATGAAATTTCCATTGTGGAAAGAATTGGGTCATTATTTGTTCCCTATCACAGAGAGACAGAATAATCTCAATATTAATGACAGGAAACCAAAATCCACAGGCAGCAACCAACTGCCATTAGTAGGCAGGTGGAATTTAAGCATCAGTTTTCCAAATCTAGTCAAGTTCCAACTTAGAAAAATACATAAGCTATCATTTGGCATAAAGCGGATATTTTCTACCATATAAATATTACAAGTAGATGGGAGTTTGACTTGAATGTGTGGTGTGGGAAGGTAGACTCAGTGCTGTGGCTAATCAGCTCAGTGAATCATATCCTGTGGCTCTCTACGTAAAAATTGAGCCTCAAGTTCAAACCCTGTGTTGTCTACTACATTTATCCTAGTTTCATGATCAAGAATTTTAACCCCATATTCAGTGTCTTGTCACATTTGGAGATTACGAGCTGATCCAAGAAAAGTCAATGCCTCTCTCCAGATGTATACCACATGTCTTTGAGAACGGTATCATCTCCCAGCTGCCGTCTTGTGTGTGGACTTCCTCTCTCTCCAGAAGGAAGAAAAGGTACTTACCTTAGGGTTCGTAGTGAATTTTATGTGTAATGCAAACCATTAAACCAAAGTCCAATTTTGCCCAAACTTTAGCATTGACGTGAGCCACTTTTCTCTTTTGAAAAGTACTGATCATTAGCAACATGAAGCCTTTTTCATTTTATTCTTTGCTTCCATGGGGATGTGCTCATGGCCCTGGACCTGCAGCAGATCCCAGTTCTAACACCAAACTTCTGAGATGGATAGCACACAAATGTACGACTGACAGTGAGGAAATTAAAGAAGAAGGATGGACACAGAGCTCCAGAGAGACAGTGTCAGGTGCAGGAAAATTCTCCTAAAAACACCAGGAAGCCAGTTTTTGGCCGGGAGGCATAGGGCAGAGGTAGAGCAGGACACAAATGTTGTTTGCCCTTCTGGCCTCGACAGCCCCGAGATAACTGTCCCCAGCAGCTTTGCAGACCATAATTTCCTAGCTGTGCCCAGCAGCATTGCAGACCATAATTTCCTAGGTGATGGTACGATTTCTCAAGTGAGTTCCTTCTAATGAGTGTGAAATTACTCCTGCTTTTCTGGAGCTCCAGCTAGTTAACACCTGAACATCTGGGCTCCAGAGAGCAGCACACTAACAGGAAGTCAGACCTAGAGCACGACTTTGTGGCCAGTGTGCCTGCATCTGGGGGTGTATTTCCCCTTTCTTCTCTCCCGGCTTTGGCTCCACTTCCACTACCCCCTCACATCTCAGACCCCCTCCCACCAGGAGGTGTTAAGCCCAGGCACAGGCACCTTTGTCCTCCCCTCTCCCTCCACCTCTCCTCTTGCCCCACTGACCTCCTGCACAGAGCTCCCTTCTCAGGATTGAACACGCAGCTCCATCCAGGGCCCTCATAAGGCTCCTCTCCATGTGACCTTTGCTCTGGGATGCCCTCCCTGCACTGCTCGGATCCCCATAGTAGAAACAAGCCTGCAACAGCCCTCAAACCCCTTTGAGATTACAAATGCAGCTATTTCTTGCAATATTTGGCATTTTTTATTAAATTGTTAACACTGCATGTTTGATGAGTTTCTTTGTGAATATTGAATGAGAAGATGCGTGTGTAGTGTAAGAACTTAATAGGTTCAGGGGATGGTATGAGGGTTTCTCCTGAAAACCTCCTTGCTAAGTTGAAGGAAGGAGCTGTGCAGATCAGTGTGGTTTTACTCTGCTTAACCAGACATCCAGAATCCCATGCAGAGGAGGAGGGGGAAGAAATAAGAGATTCAGTTGTCATAGAAATGTCAGGTCCTCTAAGCTTCGTTTTGGGTTGGTTTGGCACCTGAGTGCTACCTTGGGATGCCTCCCTTCTCTAACTGGCATGACCAATAACCCAGGGGCCCAGCTATGCAGGCACCCACTTCACTTGGCAGGCTGCCTTCCCAGCAGAAGCAGGAATGAGTGCCACGGTTACAGCTCATCCCTGGAGTGTGGCTTCTGGTGACTTGCAGAGGCTTTGGGAGCTCACCTAGGCATTGCTTCTTTTTTTTTTTTTTTAACATTTTTTAGTTGTTGATGGATCTTTATTTTATTCATTTATTATTTATTATGTGGTACTGAGGATCGAACCCAGTGCCTCACACATGCTAGGCAAGCACTCTACTGAACTACAGCCCAGCCCCTAGACATTGCTTCTTCTGTACTGTCCCTGCCTTGCCTCTGTCCTGCTCTTTTGCCAGAGGAAGCTACTGGGGTTGCTGGAGCTCATGCTTGGCGTGAGCTCAATGGCTGCTGGTGACCTCAGCTGAGGACGAAAGAGAGTCTCCTATGGTTTTTTTCCTAACTCCTTTGTCCTGGGCACGAGGCAAATCTTGACAGTTTATCTCTTCAAGGCAAGCTCCCCACAGAGCAGATGGTGGCCATCCTTGCCTTTCTGCCAGGCAGAAGGCCCAGCTTGTGACCTGTTACAAGTCCTCCCACAAGGCATCACAGGCCTTGGCTCTTGAGGAAGGAGAGTTTGTACAGGAAGTGGAGAGTGGGGACCCTCGTCTAACTGCAGAAGAGCTCAGAGTACCACCCAAGGCCAGGGACCACGTTTTGTTTAAAAAAGAAAAATATATATGCAAAAATACATCAATGAGTTTTCCTTTTAGATATCTGATTATTATATCAGATATTATATTATATAGATATTATATTATTATTATTAATCAGATATATCAGATTATTATATTATTATTTAGATAATTTGATCATTGTTGAAGTTCATAATCTATGAATAAATGTGTTTGTTTCATTTAATTAACACCCAATTAATCTCATTCTTATCATGTTCCAAGATTATAAGAATATAGGAACTAAGCATCTCATGTGTAAATAATAATGGTTAACATTATAGCAATAGTAAAATTTTAGAGAAAGTGAGGGTTTGTTTTTTTGAGTTTTTTTGTTTTTATTTTTGGTAAGGAGTGGTACTGGGGATTGAACCCAGGGACACTCAACCACTGAGTTACATCCCCAGTCATTTTTATATTTTCATTTAGAGATAGGGCCTCACTAAGTTGCTTAGGGCCTCACTAAATTGCTGACACTGGATTTGAATTATCCATCCTCTTGCTTTAGCCTCCTAAGCCACTGGGAGTACAGGTGTGCACCACCATACACGGTGAAAGTGAGGCTTTGAACTGTGATTCTTGGACAAAGAATCATGCTATGTTTAATAAAAACCATTTAAAATGGGTAATTTAATATCTTGTTAGTATGAAAATTATACTTATAGCAGAACATAGATTAATACAAGCACTTAATTATAATGTACTTTCATAAAATGAAAAAAATTACTTTTTTGTAATAATATTTATACTGAGTACTGTTTAATTGACCATATAGGCAAAGGAAACGGAAAGTGTTTTTCTTAAGGCAAGTGTGGTGGTGCACGCCTGTAATCCCAGCACTTTGGGAGGCTGAGACAGGAGAATCGCGAGTTCAAAGCCAGCCTCAGCAATGGTGAAGTGCTAAGCAACTCAGTGAGACCCTGTCTCTAAATAAAACACAAAATAGGGCTGGGGATGTGGCTCAGTGGTTGAATACCCCTGAGTTCAATCCCTGATACCAAAAAAAAAGTATGTTTTGAAAAATTTTAAAATAAGTATCATTTGCAATGTAGCATTAGGATTTTTCATTTTATTCAGATATGAGTGATTTCCATAGAGAAGCCGCCATGGGGTGTCCTGCCAGATGGTCACAATCAATATACACCCTTTGAATTTTCTGAAAATACTTTCACAGATCCACTACCACACTCCTACTTTTTGTTTCTGACCTCCACTTGTTTTAAAAGTACATGAATTCCTAGAAAGAAAAGAAAAATGCAGATGTGAGTTTTCATCCATAAAGCAGGAATGGGTTCTCAGAGGCAGAAAACTGCAGGGACTGATCACACACAGTGAAACATCTGCTGAGCAAGAAAAATTTGGTGTAGAATCCATTTAGGAAAGACTGCAGCCATGCAAGCTCTGTGTTCAGCTCTCCATTTAACAGCAGTTTAATCCTATCTTTCCATTTACATACTGATCTCTGAATGAATTTAGATGATCCTCTGTTAATTTCTCTAAATGAGATTTTTTTCCTTATCCCCCTTGAAATCTTCCTATTGAAATCTTTCTTAATGTTTTTTAGTCTTTCTCTAGTAATATGACTTTTCTCATGACTGGAGTTGTCTGTAACAAATTAAGAAAACAATCCCATTTACAATTGTATCAAAAAGAATAAAATACTTAGGAGTAATCAAGGATAGAGAGACCTGTACACTGAAAACTATAAGGCACTGATGAAAGAAATTGAAGATAACACAAATAAATGGAAATCTATACTGTGTGCATGGATAGAGGAATCAATATTGCTAAGATTTTATATGACACAGCATAAAATATAGATTGTGTGATACCTATCAAAAACCCAATATCATTTTTCAAAAAATAGAGAAAATGATCCTAATATTTGTATGGAACCCAAAAGAACCTGAGTAAGTAATGAGCTCTTTAGTAAGAAAAACAAATCTGAGGGGCACTCAACCTGATCTCAACACATTACAAGTTGCAATAACATAAACAGTATGGTCTTCATATAAACACAAGCACACTGACCAATGGAACAGGACATAACACCCAGAAAGAAACCCATATTTTAATAATAAATTGCTATTTGATATAGATATCAAACACACACAATGGGAAAAGGACAATTCTGTCAATGTGGTGTGTTTTAGTCAGTTTTTCCATGGCTAAAAGACTTGACAGGAACAATTGAAGAGGTGGAAAATTTTATTTGGGGGTTCACTGTTTCAGAGGGCTCACTCTATAGACAGCAGGCTCCATTCCTTGGACCTTGAGCTGAGGCAAACATCATAGTGAAAGAGTGTGGCAGAGGAAAGCTGCTCACCATGATGATCAGAAAGCAGAGAAAGACTCCACTAGCCAGATACAAAATATATACCTCAAAGGCATGCCCCCAGGGACCCACCTCCTTGAGTCACACAGTCCCTGACTTCAGTTACCACTCAGTTAACCCCCATCAGGGAACTAATTCACTGATTGGGTTAAGGCTCTCATAACCCAATCATTTATCTCTAAACGTTCTTGCATTGTCTCATGCATGAGCTTTTAGGGGATTCCACATCCAAACCATAACATGGTGCTAGGAAACTGGAGATCCACATGCAAAATAATGAAGTTAGCCCATTATCTCACACAGGGCCCTAAAAATAAGCAATGAAGTTGGATTAAAGACTTACATGTAAGACCTGAAACCCTAAATTACTAGGAGGAAATGTAGGAGGGGAGCTCTATGATACCAGTCTGGGAAATAATTTCCTGGTATAATCCCAAAACCACAAGCATCAAATGGAAAAAGCAACAAATGGAATTTCATCAAATCAGTGAGTTCCTGCACTGCCAAGAGACAACCAGTGAGGGAAAAAGCAACCCACGGGTTGAGATAAAATGCTTGAAACCACACATCTGACAAGGGGTTCAGATCCACAATGCATAAAGAATTCTACTAAATTGCAAGGAAACACATGCAATGATTAAAACTGGACAGGGCTGTGGGTATACGGCTTGGTGGTAGAATGCTTACCTATCATGCAGAAGGCCCTGGATTGGATCCCCAGCACCACACACACCTACCCACATCCACCCCCAAAATGGATAAAGGATCATTTTTCAAAAGAAGGCATAGGCAAAGCCAATGGATATATGAAAAAAAAGCTCAACATCACCAATGATCAGAGAAATGCAAATTAAAACCACTATGAGATATAACCTCACCCTTGTTAGTATGGCTATCATCAAAAAGAAAAAAAATGTGTTCAAAAGGAATATTCCTTTAGGTAGGAATATTAATTAGTATAGCTGTTATGGAAAAGAGCTCAAAAAGAATTAACTTATGATCCATCCCACTGTTCAATGTTTAACCCAAGGAATAGCCAAAGATATTGCCAAAGAAACATCTAGACTCCATTGTTATTGCAGCATTATTTTCGGTAACAGAGATACGGACCTACCTAAGTGTCCATCAAAAAAAAAAAAAAAAAAATAGATAAAGAGGCAGATGTGGTGGCACATGCCTGTAATCCCAGCCACTCAGGAGGTGGAGGCTGGAGGATCACACATATAAAGCTAGCCTCAACAACTTAGTGAGACCCTGTCTCAAAATAAAAAAATTTTTTAAAAGGTTGGAGTTGTATCTCTGTGCCTCTGGGTTAAATCCCCACTAGGAAAATCAAATAGATAAAGAAAATATGATTCACATACAAAATGGATACTGTATAGACTTAAAAAGGAAATTCTGTTATAGGTAACATTACACTTTGTGAAAAATAACCCAGAGACAGAAATAAAATTCTCAGTCTCACTTATGCGTAGTATCTAACACAGCCGAAAGTATAGAAGCAGAGAGTTGAATGGTGGTTCCCAGAACTTGGGGCTCGGGAGGTGGCCTGTGGAAATGGGAGACACATCAGTGTTTCATTAAAGAAGAATATGTTTTAGTGATCATAGAGCAAATTTCAAAATTGCTACAATGGTGGATTTTACATCTTCACACCCCAAGTGAATGACAGGTACTTGAGTTAATTCATTAGCTTGATTTAGTCATTCCACATTGTATACCTATATCAAAACATCACACTATACCCTACAAATATGCACAATATTATTATTATTTAGAAATAAATAGAACTATCACCATATTTAGTTTTAACAGAAATATTACATATATGCTAAGGTGGAAATAATAGCATAATAAAGTCCCAGTGACTCTTTACCTGTTCAATAATTATTAACATCATGGTATTTGCTTAATTATTCAACTTCCCAGAACTTCCTACTTTCACCCCCAATATTTAATAGCAAATCTCTGCAACTATTTAAAGCATATCCTCTGAAACATTTCATGTGCCTCTAAAAGACATGGATCCAGTTTTGCTTTTACCTAATATAATGTCATTACTACATCTGAAAAATTAATAATTCCATTTTCTCACTAAATAGCCAGTCAATGTTCAAGTTTCCCTGAATGACACATAAATGTTGTTACATTGGTTTGTTCCAATCAGTTTTTAAACCTGGTCCACAAACTGTATTAGGTTGATGTTTCTCAAATTTATGTATTTTTATTTTTTTATTTTCTTTGTCATTTATCTATTGAAGAAATTAGGTCCTCCTGTTGTATATCCTTAACTTTTAGTTTTTTTCTGATTGCATCCCCAAATCAACTTTTAAAGTATTCATCTAGTGGTCCCAAACCTTGGTTGAGCACTAGACCCACTTGAGAGTTCCAAACAGATTGCAGACCTTCCCATCTGCAGAGATCTATGCTTAATACATTTGTGTACAATCTGGACACTAGGAGTTTGAAAGCTACCATGTTTCTACTGTGCATTAAAGTTGAAGATCACTGCTCTGTCTCATTCATCCTCAAAGTTTACTACATAGCAGAATTTCCTGGGATGCTCTACAAACCTCTGCTTTTGAGATTCTGACTTAGTTGAAGTAAGATGTGGCCTGGTTCTTTGGGTTTTGTTGTTGTTGTTGTTGTTTGATAATCACTTCTCTGTCCCATATATTTCTTTAAATTGGTGGTTAGATCTAGAGGCTTGATTGGATGCACATTCTTACTGAAATATTACACTTCAGAAGTAGATTATTTCATTTAATGAGTCAAAATAAAATCCCTGTTTCACTGTTTTAGTACATGTAAGTCTAAACTCAAATTCCTCTCCTAAGCATCAATTTTATTTATTTGCTTTTTTAACATAAAGCCTCCAAACCAGGACCTCTGCAGTATACAATGTTCTTTTCATTGGAAAGTGCCTAGACGCTTTGGACAAAAACTAGGCGTTTGTGAATCTGAAGTGGAAGGATTGAATGGCATTTCAGAGCTAGGGTTCAGGTGGATCTCTTGCATAGAACCTATTTATTTAAGGTCATCTTGAAATGCACACTTTATTGAATCACTTAAGAATGGTACTAAAGAAACCACCTACAACCAGGATCAGTAAGGACAGAATCACAATGAGGAAGCAGGCACCAAGCATCACAGCTTTCGTTTTCACGTCGAGGTCTATAGGAAACTGGATCTCAAAATTACCAATATTTGTAAAAAGCTCTTTCGCAAAACCAGCCCACAGCTTGGAAATCTTGCCAACTACATTTGTTCATCAAGAGATTTAATCTGAATTGCAAAACAAAACAAACAAAAAGGAAGTCTTAAATCCAGTGAACTATTAACAAACCTACTTTCAAATCTGGAATTCAATGAGACAATCTATACAATCCACATTGTATAGAATATTGTAAATAGTCTATTAAAATTATGCACTACATGTAACTAAATATCATATCCCTCATTGGCTCCTGTACATATTTATTTAAAAATGGTTTAATCACACAGAGAAAGGATAATTGTAAAGTTTTGCTAAAATCTAACATTTGGTTTGACTTTAAGCAAATAATAATTTGAACTGATCCACAACAAAGTTGAAGCAGAAATGGATAAAATTTAGAAATTTTCTTGATGAACATTCTAGAAGCTGTCAAAAAGGTAATGATTACCAGGCACGGTGGTACACGCCTTTAATTCCAGCACTTTGTAAAGCTGAGACAGGAGAATCTCAAGTTCAAAGCCAGCCTCAGCAACGGCGAGGCACTAAGCAACTCAGTGAGACCCTGTCTCTACATAAAACACAAAACAGGGCTGGGGATATGGCTCAGTGGTGGAGTACCCCTAGGTTCTATCCCCAGTACCAAAAAAGAAAAAAGAAAAGAGAAAAAGGAAAAAGAAAAGTACTGATTATAAAACCCCTATGTGATTACTACTTTAAGAAACACAGAGAGTATACATAGGCTGAAAGTTTATATATTTGGTGGGGATTTATCACCATACACTGTTGGAAAATATGGATTGCTAATAACCTAGGTGAGAAGACTGGTAGTTCTCAGTGAAGGAAGTGACCTATAAGTACCTTGATGAGTGAGGTCCATTAATTAGGTCAAGGGTGGGACAGACTGCATAACAGGTGGGTGTGAGCAAGAAAAAAGAAAGTATGTGAATCAGAGACCCTCAATGTAAAATTTTTCCATTTTGGTAAAAGAAAGAGTTATAAAAATTCTGAGTAGAGCTGAGGATCTTCATGCAGGTTAGATCCAAGCGTGCCCAGACAAAGGTACTCATCCAGGTGGACGGTGGGGGTGCAGTTGCCAGTATTCACCAAGCTTCCTACACTGGAAGTTTCGCTCACTCCGGGAAGGTGTGTCCTTTTCAAATCTGACCCAAACGCCCCATGTGCTAGAAACATTACCCGAAGCTCCTGCATCTGGTTGGGACCAGTTAAATACCTATGGGGAAATTAAAACCATTTGACTCATTTTATCTGAGTGCTGGTGGAATGGGTTCTTATCAGCCTGAAATAAATTTTTAACATGAAACTCAGATTACTGTTCACCAAATATTTATTTCATTCTCCCTCTGAAGTCTGAAGTATATCACTGCTCCTTGACCATGAAGATTTGCCTTCTCACTTGTTAGAGTAAGGAATCTTCACAGATGTGGCATGAGCAGGAACCTGAAATGTGGTGAAGTGGTTTGACTCTGGATATCAGGTGAAGAGCCACTAGCAAAACAGGATCCAGATGACCTCTGCTTCTACAAATCCAGAGTGGACATTCCTGAGGCCAGCTGAAACCAGAGATATCTCTCTGAGCCCGAGTATATCGCCAGAAACAAAGCTGACCTGAAGACCCATAAGCATGTGATGATGTATTTTATAACCTGAGAGTTTTAGGGGCTACTTCTTATGAAACATTAGTGGGGCAAAATGGACCCCTGAGATCCCATCTTGCACACCTTGGTGTGCTCTTTGTTGGCAGCTGCTATCTGAATATTTAAGGCAGCTAATAACTTATTATTTAAATTTAGTTTAGTTTTGAAACATTTTTATAAATGAAAACAATCCAGAGGATAGCTTATTTACCAGACCTTGTCAACCAAATATTATATTTAATGATATATTTCCCCATTTTGATACCTAAAAAAAAAACAAAAACTGAAGACTATACCAAAATTTATGCAAGAAGTAGGAAATGTAACTTTTATGGAGAATAAGAACACAAATAAAAATTATAAGCAATAGATGGTTTTTTGCTGAATTCTAGATAACATTTAAAAATCCGAAGTTCTCTAGAACATACTCTTTCAACCTCTGGAAATAAGTGGGTGCTTGTGATGCCAAGGAAAAGGTACTTAGTTTTTGTCCCTGCTTTCTGACACACAGGATGCCAAGTACCCTGTAACATCCCCAGTGGTAAGGAGATAGAAAAAATCTTATTTCCTTTGGTCTTGGTCCCAGATTCCTGGCACATAGCTTCAAAATCTGGGACTCTGCTGAGTGAAGAATTTTGTACATTAAGGAGACGGGTGTTGGGTATGGATCCCTGATAGCTTCTCTTCAGCATGGAGGTTGGACACAAGACAGATCTAGTGATGACTGGAGTGTTGGATTTCAGTGCCACCCTGAGCTCCAGTGATGAGACAGGGGCTGGGCACTCAGTCACCCTCCAGTAGAGAATGGACTAGGCAATCATAGCTGCTTGGTGAAACCTCCTAAAAGCTCTAAAGGCAGGTTCAGAGGCTCTCCAAGGTGGTGAACACCTCCACGTTCTACCCCTGTTCCAAGGGCTGGTTGGAGCCTCTTCTGGCTATTCATCTCCACTCTTCAATGTTAACACAAGTGAAGGGGGATCCTGGATCTTATGACTGGTTTTAATAAATTTTCAAATCTGTAGAGGGAGTTGTGGAAATCCTACTTCATCAACAACTGGTCAGAAGAGCAGAAAAGTTTGGATTTATGATTAGTGCCTGAACTTGGGCTGTCTTTTGAAACAGCCCAAGGGGTCTGTGGGGTCTGTGTCAATGTCAGATAGTAAATGTCAGTCTTGAACTGAGTTGGAGGACACCCATTGGTATCTGGAAAGTTGGAGAATTGGTTGTTGTGGGGAGAAAATTCATACGTTCAATGTCATAAATGCAAATAAAAAAGAACATCAGGTATCATATAGTACTAAAGTTATAAACTCATCAACTCAATACCAGTAACAGATAAGGTTATTAAAAAATGAGTACAAAAGACACACAACGTGAACATCATGTGAAAAATTCATAAAGAACTCAGGAGCAGAGAACGTAGATATGTATCAGAAGAATGTTCTACAATATAGCATAAAATACTAGAATATCTGTGTAATTCAAAACATCTGATCATATGAATGGTTGCTTAGAGGCAATTTCTAAGTTACTAATTCAGTGTTTATATGTAATGCTTAGTATATGCATTCCATGTAAAGACTTTTCAATTATGGGGTGATTTAATCCTCTTAACAATCTTGCAAGACATGTAGTATAATGATACCAACTGCTATATGAAAAATTTGAAGTGAATGAAGGTTAAGTAATTTGCTTAAGATCACCGAGACATAGCCGGGCACGGTGGCGCAAGCCTGTAATCCCAGCACTTAGGGAGGCTGAGACAGGAGAATGACAAGTTCAAAGCCAGCCTCAGCAACAGCGAGGCACTAAGCAACTCAGTGAGACCCCATCTCTACATAAAACACAAAATAGGGGATGTGGCTCAGTGGTCGAGTACCCCTGAGTTCAATCCCTCGTACCAAAAGAAAAAAAAAGATCACAGAGACAAAAATTTGTGGAGATACATTGCAAATCTAGATAATCTATCGTAGAGTCTGAACTCTTGACCATTATATTCTGCCTTTTTGAAAATTAAGTGGTAAATCCCAATAAGAAACTATGTCTGGAATCAGTGAATAATGGTTCATGAGTGAAATCTAGCTTTCACTCTGTTTTTGTGAATGAAATTCTGTTAGGAGCCAGCTATCCCCATTCTACAAACATCTGTACCTTTATTCTTGTTACAATGATAACCATATGGTCCACAAACTCCAAATACTTTCTGTCTGGGCCTTTTTACAAAAAACAATCAAAAACAAAAAAAAAAGCTTGCTGGTTCATCTAGGTAAAATAGGAATGGAAAAAGTATATAGCAAAGGGTTAGAATTATAAAACACTTACCACTATTTCACCAGCATTTCCATTAATACCATTTCATTCAGCTTTGCTATTGAAAATGCATGGAAGGAAAGGAGGTATTCCGTATGTATGCATTAGAAAAGCTACCAATTTATCCCATTTATATTGAGATTTTAAACATAGAAAGTAAACAAAAAAGAAACACCTCCTACACACTAAAATGCAGACATGTGACTGAATGAAAGTAAAAACACACATTTTGTCTCAGTGTTAAAAATAAACATCTAAAATATAAATATTTCCTCTTTAATATTAAAAAATACCTATGGGCTACTTAGGAATAAATTTAACAAAAAAGCACATGTTCTATATGTAGAATCCTATATAAGCTTAAGAATCAAAAATAAGACACAGATAAATAAAAGAGTCATCACATTTCTGGGATTTGAAAGGCTTAGCATCATAAAAATATCAATTAAAAAATAGCTAATGAATTTAACACAATTCCAATTGGATTCTGACTTTGAAAACTGAATGAAATGACTTTGGTGTTCACATGAAAAGTCATATGTAGTAATACTAGGAAACTATGATATAAAGTACAGATCATGAGTGATCAAGTCACCCTAATTAAAATAGAGGGTGGCACTGCTAGGTCACCTGTTGGAGAACTGTTATCACGAAACTCCTCTATGAAATAAATATCTAAATATGTCATATCCTCCAGTAATCTGATTTAATAAAAGGATAAAGAGAAACATAATTAAGAAGTACACATTGTACCTGTACTGACTTTTTAAAGATGGTTTCTGTAAGTCATCTTTGGTGGCAAGCTTCTGCACATGGTCTAGAACATTCCAGTCTATAATGCAGATAAGGGGGGATCCGTGGGCCTGGGCACTCAGGCTGAGATGACAACGTGGCACTCCATTTAAAATGGATACTATACAGTGTGACCACACAGAAAACATGTTTGAGTGTTAGATACTTTGCTCATTTTTGTTTAACGTGACTTTGCTTCTTTTTTCCTCATTTAGCATTCAATACCAACCTCTAACTGGATCAAGAAATACCCAAAGTATGCTCATATATTTATGAGCACAGTATCTTTCTTTTGAAATATCTATACACAAATAGTTATTTAAGGTATTTGTTACATCTTGTAAAAAATCATATTCTTTTTATATTAGGAGAACAAACCATTGTATCTCTTACCTCAAAATCAATATCTGCACTGCAGCTACACAACACTATTGGAACAATAATTTTCTCTCTTCTCATTTTGAACAGTGAACTTGGGAAGACAGGGATGCCAGGTCTGAGACACATAACCTATGGGTATACCAGGAGGAGCTTGAACTTCTTTCTACAAAAACAAAAGGATATTTGTGAATGTAACTATCCTTGAAATAATTACAATGTCTACTAGTAGCTCTCATTTACTGAGCATTTTTTCAATGCCAGATATTGGTCCAATGCCCAACACATCCTTACTAGGTCAGTACTATTCCTTTCCCTCCTTTATAGAGGAACTAACTGAGGCAGACAGGGCTAAATAAACTTGCATCTGATTCCTCAGATTAGATGAGAAGAGATGAGATGAAATTCAGGAAGAGATGAGAAGAAATTCAGGCAGACTGCACACAGTTTAAATGTTCTAAAGCATTGATCTCCACTATCATTTTTCAATCCCTACTTATAAAGACTGTCTAAATTATTAAGAAACCGTTTACTTAATATTCTTTAAAAACAGTGGCTTATCTGTACGGACAGAACTCTGCTCATTGGTGCAGTTTTCAAACATGAGTGCCCACGATGCTGTGATGAAAAGACACCAGCCACTGGAATTTTGACTTATTCATTAGCTGGGTGAGCGTGATGGCGCCTCACTGTGCTCATCTGGAATGACCTTTTGTAAAGTTCCAGGTAACAGGATGCACAGTAATGCACTGCTCAACTGCACAGCATTTCCCATCAAACCCTTTTGACTCCAAAATTTGTACTAAATTATTCCTATGCCCAGTGAGGTGGAAAGCAAAGTAATTAATGATAGGAATAACTTGATGGGAATAATTCAGCTCTCCTCCCCAAGTACAGTGTTAAGACCTCCAGTAACTATTTGCCTGTCGTCTCTGTGTCCTGCGTTCCCAGCAATCTGTACAGAGTGCCCGAGTCACAGGCCAGTGACATCCCACTCACCCTTCCACGTGCTGCTAGAAGGGCACTCTGTGAGGGTCTCAAAGGCACAGCTCCATCAATTTTGACCCCACCTGTCATAGTCATTGGGCATAAGGTGTAAAGAATTCTCTCATCTCTGAGCTATTGGTCAACCCTATGGGGCAAACTCTTTAGGGACAGAGGACTGCTGGTCACGTGCCTTCCTTCCTATGCAATTGACTGAATACTAACTATGGATCACTTTGCCTTTAGATCTCACCTGATTATACAAGTTCCATGAAAGGGTGAGAATTCTTACTGAACTACTTTACACACTGCCCTGATAATTGCTCACAGACCTTTTGTAGGCAGCAGGGGAACAAACAGCTGTTACATCATAGTGGTCTCTTCAGAAGTATGACTTCTTGGCCTGTATTAACAAGGATCTTTATGGTAAAACCCCTGTAATACCCACAGAAATCGTGATTGCAGCAATCATTATCTTCTCTGGCAAAGCAGACCATCTTTCCAGTCTGTTCTTTATATCATATCAGTTATTAGTTTCAAGACCTGTGAGGACTAATGAGAAAAAGTAAATCACAGTCACCAGTATGTTGAAAATATTGAATATGTCTTAAGACATTCTAGTATCTGGCTAGATCAGTTGAAGATGATATTCCAAGTAGAAGAGGAAAGATGAAAAAGGAAAATTATTCAGAGATGACCCAGAGTGAGAAAAAATGCAAGGGAAAGGGGAAGAAGATATACTAATGTAAGAAGAATTTGAGTCATTATGTGAAATACGGAAAGAAAAACAAGTCACTCCCCTGGTGCCATCCTGTGGGTGGGCACAGTGCTACTCGCTGCATAGATAAAATGTCCATTTAGTGGTAGTTTCCATGTCTTATGGAGGGTTCTAGGAGTTTTGCTGCATTTATAGTCTATGAAATACTACATTAAAACAAATGGGTTTGAGATTTGGTTAATAAACCATACTTATATCTCAATTTTTGCCCTTGTGTTTGAGCACAAGGCAACGGGTGGGGGTTGCTCTCCATGTACCCATGTCAAAAGGGAGGGGGTGAGCGTGGGAGGTGAATTAGAACACGACATCAGGCCCATGGTGCCCTCGTTCAGCTCAGCAGGATCAGCAGAGAA
>PVHX01006229.1:0-103040 GCA_004024805.1 Geosciurus inauris
GTGTGTGGGGGTTCCTTGGGATTGAACAGGAATTTGATTTGTGGTGATACAGAAGGTTGGAGGGATAGACTTGGCCCAGACAATCATGGCATTTATTCTCTTAAGATAATTTTACTTTATTTTTAATTAAAGGGAGAATATTTTATGAGTCTAGAAAACACTATCCTTTCCCAAGGCTAAAGGAATAATCACTTACACCTTCAATTATGTATCTCCCCAAAGAATGAACAATATATAATGAACTCCAGGTGCACAAAAATATATCTTTCATTTTAGCAGCATGTGCCCCCTAAAACGAAAGATTTTCTACAGTGTAAGGTGGGTTGCCAGTTTTGTAGTGTTACATGTTTTGGAGGAAGGTGAAGAGAAAAGTATTGTTTCTCATTTAATTTTTAGCATTATAAAAGCTTATGTCTCCATTTCCTCCAAAAACATCTGTTAAACTACAAAGCTGATTCAAGCAAACAAAAGAACTTGAAAGAAAGACCAAATGCTCTGTCTCCAAGAAGACATATTTAGCCTGGCTCTAATTGACATTCATATGCATTCAAAAGCAATTAAACTCTCACAAAAGCAGCACAACAACAGGAGTCTGGAGCTCTCTTGTTTTTAAGCATTTTAGAGTTCCGTTTCAGGCAAGGAAGGCCTGCAGTCTGTTTCCATTAGTTGTATTTCTAGCTCAGTAAGGCAGTAAACAGCTTTCTCAGGCACTTTTTTTTTTTTTTTCTTTTTTGAAAGTTCCAGACTTGGATAAAAATTACAAAAGAAAAAATTCTTACCACTTCAGCCACCATTCTGCAATAGCATCCACTTTCACAGGTTTTATCCCAAATTTCTAATTCTTTATAACTGTCAGGAATTTTCTACTTGTCTATTATATATCTCCCCATGGTGATGTACATTCAGCACTAGCAAGAAGTTTACCAGCTCTGTATCTCATAAATGTTCAATGAATATCTTTTTCAATTTTTGTTTGTTCTTTTTAGTTACACATGACAGTATTTTTGTTTTTTTGTTTTGGTACTGGGGATTGAACTCAGGAGTGCTTGACCACTAAGCCACATCCTCAGCCCTATTTTGTGTTTTATGTAGAGACAGGGTCTCACTGAGTTGCTCAGTGCCTCACCATTGCTGAGGCTGGCTTTGAACTCATGATTCTCCTGTCTCAGCCTCCCTAAGTGCTGGGATTACAGGCATGCGCCACCGCGCCCTGCTACATGACAGTGTCTTTAAATGATGAATGAATCAGTGAGCAGAATTTCTGTCCCAGAGTAATAGATATTATAGTCAAGGCTTGCTTGAGTCTTAAATTAATATTACCTTTTGGTTACTTATTTTCTTTTTAGCATCAAAAATCCTATCCGTGGTGAACTGATTGGGGAATTATAATTTTGGTGTGTGTTATACTTTTACCACCATCCCAGTTTAGTTACTAATGAGCCTTCCACCTTTGAACTGTCTTTCTGGAGGAGGAATAATAAACATTCCATTGTTTTGGTGTTTAAGTTCAAAAGATACTGCTAGGCATAAAGAGCAAAAGTAGAATAGAGGTGGTAGATCCATTTTCCTTTTCCCATCCATCTTCCAGAATAAAGCTATTTAAAGGCTTCTGACCAAGGAGAGGAGGAAAGAAGGGAAGAGAGCATTTATTAGGTTTTGCCTGTTTACAGGACCCTCCTGGGGACACCGTGGACAGGAATACAGTGGTTAAGTATGAGCAGGAGAAGAGTGCAGTTAGCTTTGTTGCCCAGCCCAGAGTCCTGGTGATAGGCAGGTGACAGGAGATATGTCCCTTGGCTGCAGTGGTGTGCGAAGTAAAGAGACACTCAGAGGTTTGCTAAGGGCAAATTGAATGTTTGCTGGAAACCCAAAGCCTTCCAGGACCTCAGAGTGGACTAGCAAAAGAGGTCAACCTTCCAGCACTCGTAAGAAAAGTACAGAAGGGCTGGAGAAGGCCAAAAGAATTCTAGAAGCCCAAAAACCTGAACAAGAAAGACCTCAAGTTATCTATGATCAAGGCAGAACTTCAGCACCTCAGTAAAGAAGCACCAACAGAGACCTTCAACCAAAACCCTTGAACAAAGGACTAGTCACTTCAATGGGTGTCAGCATGAGGGGGACATGTCTGAAGACCACATTAAAAACAGGGTACATCTCACAAATGGCCAGTTTAGACTGTAACTGGAAAAATACTAGGACTTGGAGGTTCTGTTTCTCCATGATGGCTTTTGTAATGACAATTGTTTAAATTTCCTAGAGATCTGCGTCAATATGTGGAAAAGGGAGAGAGAGAACAAAATCTGAGAGTGATTTTTTAAAAAATATGAATGTAGCTACATTATAAACCTGAATTGACTGAGAAGTGCCTAAATGGGAGGAAATTTACCTGAATGCAACTTGATATCAGTTTCTTTTTGCTACTGAGCAGAAATGGGAGCTTAATGATAGAAATTATATTTGGCTATAGAAAAATAAGTTACATCTTTGCATATAGTTTGTGATTGTAAATTTGAATCATTATATAGTCCCAGCAATTTAATTTTTCTTTTATAGTTTCAATTCCTAGTGATTTTCTTTTTTCAATCTACTATCACTCATTTGTATGCTCCATCTTTGTTTCTGGGGCCATTCATCACTCGTGTAGTTCAGAGATAACTGTTAAAAACAATGCTGAAAGTCAAGAGGCAGGGAAGTGCTTATTCACTGCAGGTAAAGGGGAAGAATTTCCCTCCCTAGACCTCTCTCCCTTCCTTTGCTCTTGGTATTTCAAATGCCTGACACATTCTCCTCCTTCTGCTTAATCAAATCATATTGATCAAGATTTCATGCAGATCTCACCACTGCAGTGCAAGTCTTGCAGGTTGTTCAAGCCTATAGCCATAATTCACTCCCCTAATCTCTTAAAGGATGTATAGTCTCGACTTCAAAGTTAAGAACTGGATTAGAATGGCCCATCTTGTTCTTCTGATAATTGCTTTTCTTATTTTACCAAACTCTGACTCCCCAATATCTTTGTATGCCTTTGAATATAGGGTCCTGGGAAAATGGATGAGAATTATTTATTGCTATGTTCCATTTAGATCCAGTGCAACATTCTGACTTAGAGTTGAAGAGAAGTGGGTTTACCCTATGTAAACTCAACTTGCCAACCAATTGCTTTCAAAGGAGGCACCTCAGCAGACATTGGTGGTGCATGCCTGTAATTTCAGTGACTTGGGAGGCTGAGGCAGGAGGATTGCTAGTTTGAGGGCAGCCTTGACAACTTCGTGAGACCTGCTCTCAAAATAAAAAATAAAAAGAACTGAGGGCATTGGAGTGGTAGAGAACCCCTGAGTTAAATCTCTAGTACCAAACAAAAGAAAACAACCACAAAAAAACACAAAAGATGAAAAACAAGGTGCCTAGTGCCTCGTATGACCCCAGTTCAAGCTATCATAACCCCTATTCTGTTATATGCAATGTAGCTATGATCAATTTAGTATATAATATCTTCTTCAAATGGCATAATATTGGTGGATTTCTGTGGTATTGGACAAGTGAATAGAGTTTGCATCCCAAGTTCACATGATTTTTGTTTCTGATTCTAACATTCACATCAATGCAGCAAAACCATTCACTGCCCTTTTCTAGTCCACCCCTCTCTTCCTTTCCACCAGAGTGTTAGCTGTAGGAGCCCAAGGACACATTGAGACCCAAATCCCTTCAGAGAATGGGGTGTGTCTAATAAAAGTGATAATGCAATTGCTTGGATCACGGCCTTCAGGGGAATGTAAAAGTTGTGCTGAGATTCATATTGAAGACTAAGAAAAAAGAACACTTCCTGCCTGGTCTTCAACTCAAATCCCAGGTGTAAGGTTGAGAAAGAATTTGAATTTGCACCAGTGCTGCTGATGTCTTCTTGATACTCAGTTACTTAGCAATCTTCTTGGCATACAAGAATTAGAAATTCTTTCAAGTCCCTTTTCATAGTCATCCAGATGAGTGATGGAGATGGATTTGTACCCATCATCTGACCATCACTTTGCCTCTTATTTGACTTGGCAGGTATGATGAAGAGCTGCATGTGCACATTGGCAGATTCTTTGATGGGCCCATTTTTTATATTGACAGCACGAGGTGACTTTCCCAGTTTAGAGTTTTGTTTATTGAAATTTCTCCTCCTCCCCAACTTTCCTATTCATATCATCACAGTCCTTGTCCATATTTTATATCTTGGATGTTGGCCAAACCTCCAATAATTATTAAACTTATTATTATGATGTTATCTTTATTATAGTTCTAGCGACATATATATCTCGGTTTGTTGAAAAGGTATATCAGCTTGTGAAATGAGATTCTTCTATTGAACCCTCAGGCTACCCATCATGATACCTTAAAGTTTCTCCCCATTCTTTTCCATTACTTTCATTTAGAGGAATTTATTTTACCCTGATTCTGAAATAATGACATGCTGATGTGTGACAGCCATGAGTGATGCCCAATAAAGTCAGTCTTCAGTGGCAAGGAGAGGACCTTCAGAATATAAGCTATTAGAGCACATTGATAACTCCATGATTATGCAAGCAATCTTACATTGGAAAACAACCAACCAAGACCTGCTGCACTTGTCTGTTACCTTGAGAAAAGTGTCTCAGAGCACTGAGGGTAGTAGCAGCCTTCACCAAGTATTTCTATAGGAGTCACAGTGATTTGTCTTGGTGTTTTGAAATCAATCCTCCATTATTTACTGACATATAAATTGCACTCCTCTGTTGGACATTGTATTGCTTTTAATTTTGAGTCACATTTAACATACTTTAGAAAGACATTTTAACCTTTCTTCCCTCCCTCCCTCCCTCCCTTCCTTCCTTCCTTCCTTCCTTCCTTCCTTCCTTTCTTCCTTCCTTCCTTCCTGGCTATCTGTAAGACCCTGGAAACTCTGCACTCAGCCTTGGACCACAGACATTCTATCTCCAACTTTTAGCCTAATGTAATCATGGATATTTCCCACCCAAACTATTGAAGAATCTATTTCCCTTGATAAAACTTTAAAATTCACAGGTGCACTTGATCTACCATCAGTCAGACCGTGCTTAGAAATACATTATACATTTAGTTTTTGCAACTTTTTCTTTTGGTGAATAATGTGGCCTGTAAGGTTAAAACATTTCTGAATCACACACTTTTTGCTAGCATATGGGAATATAAATCTTTACACAAATGTTAACCCTGAAAAAATGATTTGAATTGTTTGTTTGTGGAAAATGTCCTGAAAATGAACTTCTGGGTTTAAAAGTAAAGATATATTGAAGAGCTTCTAGAAGTGGATAGCTTTGCTTTGGTGAATGTGACAGTTTGTTCATAGGAATTTAACTATGCTTGTTTCCATTTTTTTTCCTTTATCCTTGCAAAACTGGAGATTGAACCCAGGAGTATCTGCTTCTGAGGTATATTCCCAGTTCTTTTTTTTTTTTAATTATTTTGAGACAGGACCTTATGCAGTTGCCCAGTTGGGCCCTGAACTTGCAGTTCTCCTGCCTCAGCCTCCCAAGTAGCTGGGATCATAGGTGTGCACCACTGAGTCCAAAGTCCCAGTTTTCTATTCAAATGATAAAAACAAAAAGAACATTAAAGTACAGGGGAAAATATTTATGTCAGGCTAAGGCACCTTGAGTGCCATCTGCAAGTTGGAAGTTTCATGAAATGTATGTGAGGGCTGCAGAGCTGGCAATTCATTTCATGAGAAGGAAAAACCTTTCTGAGTGGGGGAGCAAAGAGACCCCTGAAGGAGTTGTGCTGGTAGCCATTCTCCTGAAGCAGTTAGGAAAGGGTTACAGGTATTCATGCAGAGACAGAGTGGCTAGGAGAGAAGCAAATGCTGCCATTCCTTTGGGAAGATCTTTGGACATTGCAGATTCAACTGTGGTGTGAGCTCAAGGTTTAACCTTTAAGAGAAGTGCTATTCTAGTGGAGGTGCTGTCCTGCTTTTTTAGATGGAAAGTTATGCCATCTAAAGAGGAGCACTTCACTTCCGTTGACTTTTACACCACCACAACATATATGCTAAGGATAATCCTTCGTTCTCTGATCACATATCTGCTGGATGATGACTAAAGGGTTCTTCTTATTCCTAAAGGCTACATCTAGGGGGTGGTAGTTAGCTTTCCATCTTGTAACATATGCCTGAGGCAATCAACTTTTATAAAGATAAAAGGTTTATTTCGGCTTACAATTTGGGAGCTTCCAGTTCCTGGTTGATTGGAGTGATTGATGCATTGTTTGGGGGTCTGTGGTGAGGCAGTATATCATGGTGGGATGTACTTCCCAGCCAGTGGTGGGCATTGTTGGGTGCTGATAGAGAAAAAGAGGAAGAGACCAAGGTCTCACAATCCCCTGTGAAGTCATGCCCCTTATGATCTAAAGATCTCCCTCAGGCCCTACCCCTTAAAGTTTTTTCCATATCTCCCAATAACTCCAAGCTGAGGACCAAGCCTTGAACACAGTCTTTGAGGGAACATGCAAACTCCAAACCATGACATAGGGCAAACAGAAATAATACTAAGTTTAAAATTCTCTCTTTTCCATTCACCTGTGTTGGAATTACTTGAATAGGCACACCCATGATTTGAAACAGAACACATTATAGATGAACATATTGATACATTGGTCAAAGTGAAGGAATAAATAGACAATTATCAAACCTATGTAATAATTCAGTAGTTCACACTAAGAAAGTATTTGAACATTTATTCTTGTAAATAATTTCTACAATAAAGTTGGAAAAACCCTTAGGAAGTGTCTAGTTCATAGGTGTGCCCAATTTAAAATGTTTTGATAACTATAGTACAAAGATATATTTATATTTATGAAACAACCTGAGGTCAGATATGATTATTTTGTAAATTATAAATTATTTTTGGAATTTAAAATTGTGAAGAAATCTGTAAATAGTTGTACTGATTTTAGAGAATACCAAATCAATGAATTAGATACTCAATTTGAGAAGTTGCCCAGGAATTAGACACAAAGAAAATAATGATTAAATATGAGGTCCTTGGGGACAAATTTCAGATATCTAATAAATGTGTAACAGAAATTCCAAAAGAAGTAAAAAGCATGGCAGGAAGAGAAGCAACAATGGTTATAACAGCAGAAGAAAACAAACTAACAAAGAGCACAAAGCTACCATGTCATTTTTGTAAGGCTTCTATAAACAGACCCTTTCCCAATACACTGGGATGTAATGATTGACTTTAACCTTCAAGAATAAGATATTTCCCCAAATTTTAAAATATAGTAGATCCCATATTAGATGGAATCAAGTAGATAGATACCAACTTAAATTCATGACTGAGATTTAAGTGCAAGGAGAAGATAATGCCACACGGTTCATGTTATTTTTATTATTATTTTGGGGGATTCACTTTCTTTGTTTAGAAGACAAATCATGTAGGTTTACTTCTAAAATTGCTAATTTCTTAGACAGTTATTGAGTGCTCATACATGCCGCCTTCTACAGAGTCTCCAAAGGTTAAATTACCTTTGTAAGACAATATCTCCTCCTTTGAGGAGCTTCCAATCCAAAAGAGACCCAAAGACACAGAGCTGAGTAAATGCTTGGCAAGTTTGAGTGTGTAGAAAAGTTGCTTGAAACTCAGGCTTCTGAGTACTCTACTGCTCCTGGATGTCTTCACGGAATAAATTGTTGAAATGACATTCAAATTATTAAGTGAAAATTATCTTATCAAATACTGGCAATAAGGATAAATTTGGATCACTGAAGACAGTGTACGGGGAGGAACAGTGCAGTGGTTCATGCCATTTCTGGAGCTGGGTGGCTTGCCTATGAATCTGGGTTGCATCCTTGCCTGGCTGTGTGATCTAGATGGTTTCTTAACTTCTCTGGGCCTCACATTTATGTCTGAATAATGAAATTAAAGATAGTTTTCATTTTCTAATTCTAATATTTGTTTTCCTGTGTTCTAATCTACTCCTGGTTGGAGCCTTGTCATATTTCCTTACAGATGTCAGCCACAGCCTGGCGGCTCCACTGCCTCAGAGGTCTGCAGCCAGACTTCAAATCTGAACAAGCTCTTTCCAGATGTCTCCATTTCTAGATACAACTGTCAACTCTAGGAGGCCCCTTCTCTGAACTCCTGGGTGCCCCTTTTTTCTTTCTCCTCCCTTTGGCTCTCATTGCAACTGCTCCCCACTGTGGTTACTTTGGGTTACCAGCAATACTTTCTTTTCTAATATCGAATTCCCTGTATTAAATTTCCTGTGTGGAAATAGATGATGTAGCTCTAACTCTGGCTGAAATAAGTAGTATTTATGAATTTGGAAAACAATTACTCCTGAATGTTAAGAACCTGTTGTATTTGGCAGAAGAGGCATGGACTGGGTCTGCTGGCGTTTTCACCTGGCACCCTCCTGTCTCTGCTCAGATAGTCTAGACCTGAGGAGTGCAAGAGATATGAAGTTCTTTAACACAAAGTGGGAAGAAATCAGAAGTCTTTTGTGTTCTTTATTAGAAAGAATTGGATTCTGTTGTCAGGAACTGAATACCTAAGTGACAGTTTCCTAAACACACAGGAGGTAAGCTAGGCACCAAAAGGTCTGGTTCCAGGCCACATGGGATTGGTAAGGCCCATCAGATGGTATCAGGAAATTTGGTTCCTTTTGTCTTCCTGCCTTGCCATCCTCAGCATTTGACTTTTGTCTTCCTGCTCCGAAGTATTGCTACCTTTCCTTATTCCAGACAGGAAGAGAGAGTAGGTTGGCACTAGCAGGTTTCTCCTATTTCATCTTTCAGAACTGTGCCACGGTGCTTCACCTAAAGCTGCAAAGAAGATGGGAAATTGAGTCTGTAGATATCTTTTAGCTCTACAAGTACCAGCTGGCCAGAGAGAAGGGCAATTACACCACTCATTATGCAGATCCACGGGCCTGTTATATTACATGAGTGTCCCATGCTAAACCGCTGTATTCCAGCCCCACTATGTAGCATTGATGTTACTGGTGCAATAGGCTGATTATGTATTGTTCATTTAAGTAGAGTCTTAAGTTCTTCATTATTTGCTTTCTATATTTGTGCAGAAAGGAAATTTTGTGAGTTCAAAGGGGCAGAGAACAAAGCAAGCCCATGCTAGCATACTTAGCCACCCATTCAGTAGCATTTGAACTTTCCTGATGATCATTTACCACGCAACAGTGACTCTCTCTGTACTTTCACCATTTGCTACAAGGTCACCCTTGAAGAGCTGCAAGGCAAACTCGCTGAAGTCTTTAGCACAATGCTTTACCCTCCTTCTTAATTAGCTGCTGTGAAGAAGTGGAATTGTTTTGCCATTCCAGTGTCCCCACTTAACTCATTGGAACTTGGCTCTGCCAGTGGAGAAGGGGTTGGGGACAGCTCTTGATGGCACAGCCTAATGAGGCTATTGGTAACACGCAGATGCGATTAGACCTCGTAGCATCTCAAATATGTAAGTAGGCAACCTGCACAATACTGTGAAAACCTGGAGCAAGGAAAGGATTTAGTGATTGTGTTTTATTTAAAGAAGATGAAAGCAGCAATCTTCCCATCAGGCACTATTTATGATTAATTAAGATAGATTTTGCAAAGCAATCTATGCTTTTTGTGCTCAAATGGAGGCCCGCTAACAAGAGCGGACAATCACGAAGCTCAATCTGAACAGCAATAAGCCTGGCCCCAGCCCCACCAGCTACATTTCATCTCAGTGACATTCAAGATTTGGCAGCCACCCCCAGGCCTCATCACAGATGCTAATAGCCAATCAACTGAAATGGTGATGTGGGGAATGCCAAATCTACAATGATTTGTTTCTTTTTAAAACTTCTCTTCCTTTTTTCTAGAGGTTTTCTGGGGGTGGATGAACAGGTAAATGACATGCATGTGAATTCATAGGGCAGAGGGAGGGAGGTGGAAGCAGCATGACTATATTTCAAGGTGGACTTCACAAAAACAGTAGAGGGTGAAAGGAAAAGAGATACAATTGTGAGAGTAGATGAAGAATTTCTAGAGGGCCAGGGTTTCTAGTGTGCTACACATTGATTACCATTTATGAGCATCTCAAACCATTCTTGAATGTGAACCACTGGTGACATTCAAAACGTTACCCCCAATCACCTAATTTGATTAAACAAATATATTTCAAAACCACTAATCTTAAAAAGCAATAAAAATGATGCCAATAACAACACAATAGTGACTTTCTTGGTAAAATCTTCTACATATTGTAGGTCTTTCAGTTCTTCAAGTTACTTTGATAGACTTTGGCCCATAAATTCATCACTTATTTATTAGACTAGGGCACTGTGGCATCCATTTATCCGTGCCAATCATTTTGAAGGAGGCAAAAAAGGGATTTCTTTTACCAATTACCCGTAAAATACAGAAAAGATCTTATTTTCCCATTTATGTTCTGTATATTTATTGATTGTGATACATGGCGCTTTCTTAGTGCTTCATAGATTGGGGATAGATAATAGATTGGGGATTCAAAACAAACTGATATAAACATGTATTCTGATTTCATAAAACATACAAAATATGTGTGATTTAGATGAAGAAGAAGGTACTTGAAGCACAGTGCTGTCCATACTGTGAGAGAGGAATTACAGAGTGCTGAGGGTGCTCTGCTCTGTTTTAGAGGTGTTCAGTGTTAAGTGTCTGTGGGCCATTCAAGGAAGTGTACCCAGGTGAAAATAGATGGTATGGTCCTGGGACTCACAGGCACGGATAGAGTTGGGAACGCTGATTTGTCTGTGATGAGCCTACAGATGGTATGGAAGTGAATGGGAATACAGTGTTGACCAAGAATTGACGTGGAGAAATGCGAGCATTGACAGGTTGGGTACAGAAAGAACCCCCCAAAGAGACTTGGTGTCAAGAAAGCCATTAGTTGTAGAAGTTAGTTTTCAGTGAGAGGGTGAGAATGACTTGTTAAAGATGTTTGACTATGAAAGGGAAGAAAAGAGTTAGTTAATATTTGAGGTGAATGTGGGGCTGAAGCGTAATTTCTTTTAAAGATCGGAAGAAGCTTAATATAGGCACACAGATTTGAGGTTATGATAATCCAACCTGGGGATAAAGTTTATCTTTGAACTGCTCATGAAGAGAGGATTTCCTAAGCAAAGGGAGGGTGTTAACACGTTTGTGGAGAGGCATATTTAACCTACTAAGGAGAACAAAGTGTTTCTCTGCACTCAGCAGCAGCTGTTTGCATAGGCACCGTGTGATTAGAGATGGCTCTCACCCTCTCCCTGGATTCAGCTTGGCTTTGGCAATGCGTTGTCTGTAGTGGTTTTGAATATCAAAGTTTGTTTGCTCATGTGTTTGTTTCCTTCATTCTCCAACTTTCCAGGAACTGTTCTAGGTGATATGAATTCAAAGAAGGCAAGGTCATATTCTTCCCTCAAGAAATTCAGTGCCTGGGAGGAGACAGCCATTTACAATACCTTAAATCAGTGCAAGGAGCCTGGACCTGGGCAGCTAGCATGGGCATGGGGAGGAGGCCCCTGGAAGAGCCAGCAGGTAGCAGGAGGAGGCAGAGTGTATCATCCCAGAGACTTTACTAAAGCCTGGAAGGTTGAGTTGGAGTTTGCCGCACTACACTTATTTTGGTATATCATCACCATTCAGAGTTCCTACTATTTCAACCCCAAATTTTCCTTTTAATGCTGTTATAGAGAGAGTTGACATTCTTGTCTATAGTGGGGCAGATGATATTGTTAGGGTTGTGAGTCATATTGCCTGTGGCACCTACTCAACTAGCCCTTGTAGCATAGAAGGAGCTCCAGACAACACAGAAAGGAGTGGGCGTGGCTACTGACAATGTTAGGTTTTATCTGGGCCCTGTGATCCTGAAAAGCAAAGGCAGTTAGCAATCCTGCCTTGTAGTTCTGAGAAATGGCTTACAGCAAGAACCCTACTACCTCATCTGACTTAGATAAGATTCATGGATTTCCCTTTGTTGACCTGAGATAAAGCCAGGCACAACCCCCTTCAAATTATTGTTGTTATTATGATAATTATTATTATTTTGCTTTAGAAATAATTAGCTGAGCTGTTGAATGGGAATAAGATGCTTTCATAACTGAACTTTGGATGATTCTCCCCTTTATCTCAGGTCCCTGAACTTTGGCGTGCCCTCAACTTGAGCCAATTTATAGCCTCTTCTTCAAGGTTGCTCCCTCAAAATAGGCTGGCCTCAGCCCAACCCTCTACTATCCCATCTAGTTCCCACTTGTACTCTTAATCCACTTCCTTCCCCTGGATTCTCCATCCTATTCATTCCTCAGTAGAAATGAAAATCTCCTGCATCTGACTCTTGAGATGCTTGCTGATCCTATGGTTAGAGTCTTCTTTCCATAGACTTACACTGCTTTGACTTAGGATTTTTTTTCCAATTTTTAAACGGTGTGAAAGTGATAGGCATTCAGTAGAAACCTCTTATTCTTGTCTGATCTGGGAGCTAAGAAATATTTTTACATTTTTAGAAAATTGAAGAATATCAAAAAACTAAAGTTTTGTGCTGTCTAAGCATTATATAAAATTTAAATTTCAGAGTGTTTTGAATTTTGCTCTTTTCCCTAGTCAAGCATTATGTAGTATGATCCTCTCTCGATGCTGGAGAGCCACAGCAGGTCACAGCTCCTATCAGCCACATACTCACAAGAGGTAACAATGATATTCTGCAGTATACTGTGTTGCTGAGCTATGATGTTCTTGTTCAGCAGGTTAGGTGTGTGAAATGCATTTTCTATTTACAACGAGTTTAGCAGGATATAACCCCATGGTGGCGCATGCCTGTTATCCCAGTGGCTTGGAATGCTGAAATAGGAGGATTGTAAGTTCAAAGCCAGCCTCAGCAAAAGTGAGATGCTAAGCAACTCAGTGAGTCCCTCTCTCCAAATAAAATACAAAATAGGGCTGGAGATGTGGCTCAGTGGTCAAGTATCCCTGAGTTCAATCCCTAGTATCCCCGCAAAATCTTCTTGCTAAGTTTGTATTTTTTAGTAAAATACATTCTATTGATACTACATTCCAATAGAAGACACTAAAATTTAAACTTTATGTAATTTTTAAGTAATACAAAATTTTAGTCTCTTTTTGATTTTTTTTCAATCTTTCAAAAATGTAAAAATTATTCTTAGCTCACAGATCATATGAAAACAAGAGGTAGGCCAGAATCAACCTAGAAGTCATAATTTACCAATCCTCTCTTTATACTAAAAAGACTTCAGGTTTAACAGAACCTGATTAGTCTGCCTTTTAGATAATTACCTATCAATCAATTCCATAAGCATTTATTAAATGCCAACTCTATGTTCAGCTTTGTTCTGGGCCCTTGAGATAAAGTCATGAACATGACAAATATTGTCTTACTTTCAAGGAATTTGAAAACAAAGGCATCATTATTTCATTTCACTCTTCTCTGCTGGTTCCTATAGGACGTGATGTTACTTAGATGCAGGTATGTAATTGCTGTGTTATGACTGCTACACAGAGGCCACTGACTGCCTTGGTAAAGATACCCCAGATATTCAATCCAATTAAATGCCTTTCCCTTTCTAAGAGTCTATCTGGATGGACTATCCACAAATTCTAATAATACATTCAAAATAAATATAGAATTCCTCCTTGAAAATTTTCTCCGGATTATCATACAATCTTTAAGATCCAGATTCTATACATTCAAGAATGACTTGTTTTTTTCACACATTTATGGCGAATTTCAGTATTACAAACTACAAAGACCATTTGAAACTAAGTCAGATGAATAAGTCAGATAAGAAAGGGCAGAGACAGCAATTGATGCTTTCTGCTCTTGAACACAAGGTCTTAGATTTCCAGGCAATCCTGTTGGAAATTTATGATTTTTCTTAAACTGGATTGCTGTGAAGTGAATGTTTGCGTCTCCCTCAAATCCTCAAATACATGTGTTGAAACTTCATGCCTCAAAGTGAATGCATTTGGAGATAGAGTCTTTTTTTTTTTTTTTTTTTTTGGTGGGGATTGAACCCAGGGCCTTATGCATGCAAGGCAAGCACTCTACCAATTGAGCTAGGGTCTTAGTTTGATGGAATTGGTGCCCTTGTAAGGAGACACACAAGGGAGCTCTCTAGTTCATTCAGTGCTTTTGCATAAGAAGGGGCCATGTGAGCACATAAGGACATGGTGACTCTCTGCAAACTGGGAAGAGAGCCCTCATCAGGAGCTATGTCAGTTGGCACTGTGATCTTGGACTTCTCAGTGTCCGAAACCATGAGAAATAAATTTCTGTTGTTTAAGTCACTCAGTCTGTGAAATTTTGTTATGGCAGATGAAACCAACTAAAACAGATGGTTCTTTAGAAATTTCAGAAAGGAGGCTCTGGAAACTTCTGAGCAATGTCAACATTTTTGAAAGGATTTTCCACTTATCAGGAGACTCTATTGAAGAGAAAAGCACTTAATTGCATGTATAATTCTTGTCAGGTTTTGAAATTGCAAATCATATCTTTTAGTGAACTCATCGTGTGCCTACATGTGTGCATATGGCACGTATCTGAGTTTACCTCCCACTGGATTGTGCACTCCAGGCCCTTAGTCACCTGCAAGTCTAAACAAAGGTGAGACATATCGACTGTGTTGGCGTCTTTCTTGCGTAATGTCTCAGAAGGAAATGGCCTAGAGTCTCTTTAGAGAACAAGTGCTTTTCTAAAAATACAAAGTGAGGAGAGAAGGAGAAACAGATATACCGGTGAATGAAACCCTTGAAGAGAAGGCCCGTTTGACACAGTCCTGCCCACAGGCTGTGAGAAGGCACAGGGACACGTAAGTGAGACACACCAGAAAACGAACTGCTTTGCTGAATATTAGAATCCCAAACATGGCATTTCCATGGTAATTCAGAACATATGTAATGATAATAAAACATGTGAGGCCAAGTGAACTAATCCTTGCACTGACCAGAAAAATGAGTTGAATCAGTAAATACTGTATTGAGATTTACAACTATTTGCCTTTCAGACAAATAAGCACTAGCTATTCCACTTAAAGAAAATGTTATCAACTCTCCCTCTTACAGAAAGTGTTTGTCTCTTTTGCTACCTGCAACAGAATTTGTTTCAGATCCTTTATTGATTTTCTTTTCATCCTTGAAGGGGAAGGAAAGGACCTAATGTGTGCCAGTTTTGACCAGAACTGGGAATATGAAGAAAAATAAGACTAGGATCCAAACTGGGGAGAGTTGATCTTGAGAAAACAATAGCATACAAGAGGAAATGCAGGGTAAACCAAGGGCTGGCATACAAAATTGTCCAGAGTGCAATGGGAAACAATAGACCTGAGCCCTTCTCAGGTATCCAATAAACAAGCCCAAGTATTACTAAAAAAAAGTGAAGAAATCATTGAGTTCCATTTCTCCCTCTTTTCATTCACTTAATAAAAAGGGCAAGGTTGAATAAGTCCAGGAGCAACCAAAATCAATTTATCAGACAAAAAAAATTGTTTGAAAAAAAGGAGAGGATAGGAATGATACTTTTTATGAACTCACTACTTTAAGAGAAAGACACATTATTTTGGTGGCAGTGGGCAACTAGGTAGAAAGAGATTGCTATTAAGTGAAAAATGAGCTTCCACAGGAAGCCACGACAATGAAAGTAATAATTAAATCTTCCTCTAACTTAGGTTGCATTGTAAGTGCTTAGCTGAAAAATGTGTCTGTACCTCCGGGCCTGCAGCAATGACATCTGTTATATTTTAGGAACAGAAAGCTAATGAGGTGGAATCTGGAGTAGTGAGCTTAATTGGGCTTGTTTTGATTAAGTGTATGTGCTGGGAATATTCTAATCACTTGTCTGAATTGCAAAACAGCCAACGTAAGCCCCCAAATTCTTGCAACCATTTGTGAATCAGTTTTAAAATAGATAAGGAAATTGTATGGAGGAAACAGTAAACTGTACAGCAAAAATTATCTAAAGTTCAGCTTAAGTAAAATGTATGTAGTGTTCTTTGCCTAATTAAGCGACTTTAGGCCTAAATAGCAGCACAGTCATACATGCCTGCTGTTCACTCTAAGTTAAGGCATATGCCCCGAGAAGCATGAAATGTCAGAGCTTGAAGGACCACAGGAGAGATCATACCATCCCATTATCCCCACTTTTAGAGAACCTGAGGCTGAGAGAGGAAGGTGTTTTCCCAAGACCAGCATAGAGTCTGTGGCAGGGTCTAAGCAAGAACTCTGGTCTCCTAATTCCTAGTGCACATCTCTCTGATCTCTCCAACATCCATGTCCGTGAGCTGCGAGGACTGCTGGGAACAGAGGGTTGAGGCAGCATCTCTCAACCCGGGAGAGCTGAGACTGCTCAGAGAGCTCTGTTGGCTGCAAGAGAGGGTGTAGAATTTTATTCCCTCTGTTATACTCTCTTTATCCACTCTGGACTTTTTTCTTTAGAGGAATGAAATTAAATATTTCCTTGTATAAATACTTGTTTATTAGTTGTGCTTCATGTTTCATGAATGCAGCTCTTCTCTCTATATCCCTGGAGTAGCATAGTTCCAGGCACATTGCATATTTCCATAGATGTTTGCCAAATGAAAGGAAGAATCTAAGAGTAAATAAATAAACATCTCAACCCCAGTAAATGGCGAGAAAAATCTAAAAGGAATATTGAAGAATTCTCCTGTGATGGAGTCTTCTCTGCGTTGGAGGAGAGAGAAATAGCTAAATAATGACCTGTTGTGGAACTGGGAAGTAAAGGCAGGCTTGCAAATCCAAGAGAGAAAAGAATTCCTGGGCCCTGGACACAGGCCAAAGAGAGAGAGCTTCAGGATATTGAAGTTCAGAGTCTCACTGCAACAATTCTCTTCTACTTGATTCACATTAGTTCTAATGGCATTTTCTGGACACCCACTTAGTTTAGATGTGTGTTAACCCTTGGGAAACATGGATGAGCAAACTCAGCCCCAGTTCTCCAGGACCTCAGAACCAAGACACGATTAACTGTTTGCACCTTCAGAAGTGGCGGCACGTGCAGACTCTCCACTGATGCGAACAATCTCCAAACAATCTTCTGCACACCCCAGTGTGCCTTTTGTCTCATGCAAACTAGTGGTGCAAAAGTGATGCATAAATGCAAAACAATGCTATCTGCAGATACTGAGACCATTAATGGAATGAGGTCAGAGACCAGAAAGAGAGAGAGGACCACTGCATGTGCATGGATGGGAGCAGATGTGAGCGTGAGAGCAAGCAAACAAGAGAAATAATATTTGCAATAAACTCCCAAGGTCAGCAATGAAAGTAAGTAGAATAAATACTGTTAATAAGGAGGCAGACAAGCAAAAGAAAAACATTCAAAAAGGAATATAGTTTCGGATTTGAGTAGCCATGACCATGATAGAATTTGCAGAGCTATATTTAAAAATCACCTCTATGATGAAGGGGTCCAAGCCAAACCTCAGCCCCTGACCTTTATATTATGAATCCATCACTTTTCCCTGCCACAAACCTATTCTGGAGTGCCCTAGGGGTGAAGATGGCACTGGAAAGATATGGAAGTTGAAAAGATTCACAAAACACAAGAAAATACGAGCAGGCTGTATGTAGCCAGACTCCCACAACTGCCAGCACAAAGGGCCAGACATGCAGAAGAAACAGGAATCATCGAAGTAAATTTTAATTAGTTTTAATCCTCCCTTGTTCTCCTATAAATAGGGTAGGCTGTTTCGAAAGATCTGACTATTACCTTGGCATGTATGTGATATTTACTGGTACACGGAAACACTATGCAACAATTTAGGATAGATATTAAAGAAAAATGCCTTACTCAATGTAAACTGCAAGGATAATTTAGGCTGGCAGAATGTAATTACCCAAACTGGAACACATTCCTCAAGAGAGCAAGAAAGCATGAGAAGATGATGTGCTATTGCACCCTGTGATGAGAGCGGCAGTTTTGGAAAATGAACAGAGATCGAAAGAAGGCTGGAAAGTTACAGAAGACCTGCCCTTTTGGGTGACCTTGAGTGGGAAGTGGGGAGCTGAGGGAATTGCATGGGACTATTTGCTCCTCTGGAGGAATCTCTAAGCTGGTTTCATTCTACACCTTCTCCTCCCTAGGTGGATGTTCTGTCTTGGCTTGAACTTTGCTGTAATGGGGCTTGATGACCTCCCCACAATCATCAATAGGGTCTCTATTGTGGAATGAACCATTTACACCCCACAAATTCTACCAACAGAATTCTGTTTGTCCTCTTAGAACCCCCACAAAATGTTTATGCCCTCTTCTACAAGATAACTTTTAAATATTTTAATATGTTTTCCATTAACTTTCCATCTTCTTTTCTCAGCTAAATGTCCTCTTAGCTTTCAATTGTGCCCTTTATAATATGTTGCTAGACCCTTAAATATTTTCGTTTGGCACCTCAAGACAGGCTGTCATTATTTTTTTTTTCAACCCCAGTGTCTACAATTGAATACATTATTCTAGTATGTGAGAGGGCTGATCTAATACCTTTGTGGATCTGGGAAATTATAGTCCTGTTAATTCTTCTTAAGAAGTTTCTTTGACAGCCACTTTACTTTGTTGATTCAGGGTAAAAAATCCCTATCAATTCAACTCCTTTTCTGAGTACCTTAGAGGGATTGGCCTTGATGTTTCCCAGATTTTTCTTCCTTACACCTATTTTTGGGACTCTCTGGTATGGTGTTACCACTTTTCTTAATACCTGTTCTTAAAGTTTCCAATATTTCCATGTAATTATCATTAGTTACTACTAATGATATCGATTAATATAATCATTTTTAAAAGAAATAATCTCCATCATGCCTGTTTAAGCCATGAATACTACATGTAGCGATGCTTAGGGATTCAGTCTTGTAAAGGCAGAACTAGTGGATTGGATTAGACAAAGGAGTTTCACATCTTGTTTAGGTGAAATCACAGAGTGAATGGTATTTTATGTTCCCCTGACCACATAGATGAAGTCTGTAAGTGGCAGCGACCCTCTAGGCAAAAAATTTTGAAAAAAAATATATAGAACAATAGGTTTCCTGTTGAAAATTGCCCTGAATTTGGTCTAAATTCTATCAGGCTTAGTCTTCCCATTCAGAGAGCATGACTATGTCTTGGTAATGTAATAGAGACCTTGCTGATTAATTAACGTTGACAGTATTTTCAAAAGCATGCAGTGTCGTCATGTTGATGTGCAGCAGCAAGACATGCAGGTGTGGGGATGTCTGTGCTATTACTTCTCAAGGAAGCAGATTTGATATTGCTTTGGGTTTCTATTTTTAGATGAGCAATATTTTACTGTATGTTTCTTCTTTTCTGCACTAGTAAGTTCAAGAAAGAGACTCAAGAGACTTGCCATTGTGTGTGTGTATGTGTACGTGTGTGTGTTTGTGTGTGTGTAGTGTTTCCTATCTGTTAACAAATTTTCATTGAGCTTGTGAACCAGAGCCCTGAACCATACTCCAGACGAGACACTCTGGCTACAACCTTAATGTTCATGGCAGACACCAAGGTAGGGGCAAGTCCTTAAGCTCTTCTCCCCTGCTTTCAGTGACTCCATGGAAACCCCACATCAACTGATGACTCTTTTCTTGAAATTTTCTAGAACTTGGGATGTGCTTAGGCAAGAAGTCATCACTCATCCACCATCTTAGCATGTATCTTGTCACCTGGAACAGACCCTGCTTGTCAATTGTTTTTCAATCACAGTTAAGGTACAGATTTTAGAAAGGAAGCTATGGGAACCTATTGATTTTAGTTTGTATGGAAGATTTCTTGAATGATGTGAGCAATAACCATGCATATTAATAAAAGACAAGTGAGTGGGTCAAGGAGCCATAGGGATGCATATTTATAAATGATGTATATTCAATAATGAGCCTTTTGGGATGATTTGGATATGGACCAAAGGTCTCAGAAGGCTCATACCACATTCTACACACTACTGTTCTTTGTTAGTACACCACACCTTGATATGGACAGGTCAAAGGACAGGGTCTCTCTGCCTTTTCTATCTTTCTAGGATCAAAATTTCAAATTTACATCTTTCTGATTGTTCACCAGGCTAATGTGTGCATTTGACTTTTGTAACATTGAATGGTTTCTTAAAAGTCAAGCTTTTCAGGAATCTATCAAAAAGTCTATGATTTTCTGTCATGTAGGAAGAAGAAGCTCCTTGGTGATCCCAATTGTTTATCTGTGAGTCAGTACAGTGTGGAGGCCACCATTGCCAGTCCTGAAAGGAAACCAAGCCAGGGGGATGTCCTCCTCAGGGAGAACTACTCTGAACTAAAACTTATGAATATACTCGCCAATATATTTTACTAACATGTTTTATTGTAGCATTTCTCAACAGTTTGCATCTTGATTTTGCATGCTCTGTTTTACCTTTCCATTATTTTGGGTGTTGAAGTAATATCAAATTAAAGTAATTGTTATCCCGACAATGTGAGGGGGAAAAAAAGAGAAAATTATCTCCAACTGGAAAATTAGATAGTAGAATTAGAATCCTTTGTCTTTTTTCATTAGCAATTGCTACTCTTATGCCATTCTGAGGGAAATCAACAACATTTAATTTCATTGTTTTTTGTTTTCTTTGCACTTGTTATAGAGGAAAGAGGCTGGTGAGATTGCAATGCCAGGCATCCCTCCCCTTGGCCAGCATGGCAGACTGAGGCCCTGCACCAAGTCTCCCTAAACATAGGAATTAGCAGCCTCTCCCAGCTCCTCTGCAGGACTTCTGTGACATGTGTCATCTGTGCCATGATGCCTTGCAGGCTGTGGGGATACAACCCACCTACAGATAGCTGAGAAAGGTTTGGTGACACCTCACAGTTGCTAGCTTTAGCCACACCTGGAATGGGAACACCAGACCAACACGGGGGCATCACAGTGGGCATGGCTCTGGCCATGGCTGTGAACTGAATCCTGTGTCAGGGCTCTTCTCATATCTGGCTGGTCAGGGCTTTATTCATGAACTTGTCACTTCTACATATTACTTAGCTGATCCCAGTGATGATATAAGACCTGATTTTAGCCCCTGTGTTCCTTAGCTCACCCCAGCTCCCTGCCTGCTTCCTGTCCCCAGTCTTCAGCAACAGCATCTCTAGATGGAACAACACTTCTTGGTTTTGCTGCCCTTAGCTTTTGATGAAATCGTTGAATGCTTCATGCAAGTCTTAGAAGGAAAATGACTGATATATGTTTTATTTCTTTAGCTATAATTATAGACAATATTATCATAAAATAATCAATCCAAAAACAATAATTACTTTTACTTACATAATTATAACTGGCAGAGAAAATGAAATAAAGTTTTCAAGAAGTTTCAGGCCTTGTTTTCCTATTTAAAAACCTTTGCGACTATCCAAACCAACAATACATGAATCTTATATATAAATATGCAAATCAACAAATCAAAAGCATATATATTTATACATATAGATCAGCATATATCTTTGTCTATAGTCTGTCTATAGTCTGTCTGTCTGTCTATCTATCTACCTATCTGGCTACCTATCTATATACCTATTGAACCATTCATGGTAGAAACTGTTGGATGATCACATTGTGATGAGAAGTCATTGTCATGCAGCATATCTGGCACAGGCAATAGCTGGCAAAGTTCCAACTTTGAAGTATTACAACAATTCCAGTGAAGCCATAGTTTGAAGTCACAATAGTCTGCTCTAGTCATTGTGATGTACTGAGAATGTTCACCATGTAGATAATTAATATTTCCAGTGGGTACTGTGATGGACATTAAATTTCCCTAAACAAACTTCAACTGATGTTTGTTGGCTGTAAAACTGTGGATAATTCCCACCCCAGCTCCTATCTTCTGACCATTTCTGGTGTTAGTTATTGCTACAATGTTAGTTCATTCTTTGTATTCTGACTATTTTTATCCTATTTAGTATCTAGAAGATACAGTGATTGGAGCAAATTTCTAACAAATCTAGTAAGTACTTAAAGTTCTATTGAGTTCCTAAACTAATGTTTTCCTCCTTTCCTTTAATCTCAGGGATCTCAGGCTTCATTGCCTGAAAAGTAACTTCATCCTTTTTTTCTTAAACATTTATACATTTGTTTTTCATGGCACAAATGGATTTCAAAATCATAGTTAAAACAACGAAAAATAAAAATAATAAAAACACAATTGGTCTCTGGAAATGCTTTTACAGTATTTGGAATCATGGTTGCAGTTTAAGAAATGGTCTTTGTTTTAGCCAGGCATGGTGGCGTATGCTTGTAATCCCAGCACTTTGGGAGGCTGAGACAGGAGAATCTTGAGTTCAAAGCCAGCCTCAGCAATGGTGAGGTGCTAAGCAATTCAGTGAGACCCTGTCTCTACATAAAACATAAAATAGGGCTGGGGATGTGGCTCAGTGGTCAACTACCCCTGAGTTCAATACCTGGTACCAAAAAAAAAAAAGAAAGAAATGGTCATTTTTTTTTTTTTGGTGCCGGGGATTGAACCCAGGGCCTTGTGTATGCAAGGCAAGCACTCTACCAACTGAGGTATATTCTCAGCCCAAGAAATGGTTTTGTTATAAAATTGGCATATGAAATTAATCAGTCTTCACCTTGTTTTCCTGTTGACCTCTGCCAGGCTACACACTCTGGCGTACCCCAGGGAAGGAGGAGACAACTCTCTATAAGCCTGGGCCCAGGGTTTATGTGTCACTTTTGGCTATGGATGTTTTTCTGAGTAAATAGAAGCAACAGCATGTATGTAGGTTCAGTGCAGTTTAATGATCAAAAAAAAACATGGAAATGTCACTTTGCCTATGCACAATTCTGTTCATCCCCTTACAGTGAGTTGAAGGGTCAACCACTCTTCTGTGAAGCCTTCGCTGGTCACTCCTCTGGTATCCCACTATTTCTCCTGGAAGCCCTGTAGCATGCATGGTTTGTAATATATAATTCATCCCACAGGACTTGGATTCTTAGTATTATAGTCTCCAGCTTTTGGGGTGTGGTTCCTTCTCTCCTAATGGCAGAGAGCTCTCTGAAGGCAAGGATGAGTCATTTTTTTTCTATCTTTCCTTTCTTCAACTTTCTTCAGCAAGCAAAGAGCTTTATGAATGACTAGACAAAAATAAATATTCAGTATGTATTTCCTAACTGACTATTCCAGAATGTAAATCAGGAGAAACCTGGGCAATAGAAATAGGCATGTAGATGGCTTTGAAAAGAGCATCTACAGCAGGGTCTGGAAGCTGTTGCCTTTTTTCAAAAAGGATACCAGTAATGACTTATAAGGCGTGTGCGTGTGTGTGTGTGTGTGTGTGTTCACTGTATTGTTCTCAGTGATGTGTCAAATGGCAGGAAATTTTAGGATGTGACTAAGAGCAATATTTCAGATATTCACAGCATGTGCAAGAATTTCATCTTTCAGATCTTTTACTCACATTCTGGGCCAATGGAGAGAGAGAGAGAGAGTGGGGAAAAGAAACTGCAGACCCAGAGGATGGTCCCTTTCCACTAGCTTCCTCCTCCAGAGAGCAGAATGAGGGTGGTGGTAGCAGAATACAGAGTGCTTGCCTTGTACTGCTCAGAGCCCTTGAAAAGTCAAGACTTATGCTAAATGATTAGAGTCTGACATAGGACATGATGGAAATAGGTGAAAACATAATGTCTACTTGTAAGGCACAAATCTACCATGGGGAGCCCTGAGGCTTGCCTGGGTGTAGTCGAAGAACAGGCAGCTCCCTTCATTTAAATATTTAAACATCCCTTATACAAATTAGAAAACAGGAAATAATGCTTTTCTGCATGGACACAAGATACAGGATATAGGACCGGGGGCAGAATAAGCCTTTACATTGATACAATGGCACAACAGCATATTATTTGACCCACTGAGAATAAATTTGTTGAGAAGAGAATGAAGTGAATGAAGCTTATATATATGCTGTAGATTCATTTATATAAGTGATTGAGCAAATGCATTAAAAACATGTGAATCAATATGTCTGAGATAACTTGGATCAGAGCCCCAATCTTCCCTCTGTCTCTTCAATCAATGCCGTGTCTGAAAACACTGGAGGCAGGCTAATTACATTTTCATTTGGTCCAAATTTAGGAGGGTCAATTTAATAAGCTGTTTGACAGATAGAGCTCAAATAGTCTTGCCAAACTATAATAATAGGCCCAAACATATAAAATCATAAGCATTTATTTAGCATCTATTATCTGCTACACATAAAAGAAAGTGCTTTAGTGCATTTCAGTCCTCATCCATTATGTACAAAATAAAGCTCTTAAGTGTGTACTATAGTTATGACCAATTCATAGACAAAGAAACTGATGTTCAGACAAGAATATAACTTATTCAAGGTCACATCACTTGTAAGCAGGAATCTAGGATTTGAACCTGAGCAGTTAGGCATTTTACTATATTAAGTGTTCAGGTATGTATTTTAGTTAAATCTAACAATTGCTTTTTCAAGATTATGGGAATATTACTACAAATATTCATGAGTAAAGCACTCGCAGATTTAAATAATTTTAAAGTCATCCTGCACCAAAAGCACAAGATGACTCTTTGAAAAATCAAGTGTAATCTAAGTTCTGTAAGTTCCAGGACAAGAGAAGCAATAATCCCACCAGATATTAAGAACTGGTTTGGGTGGTATTTTTTTTTTTTTTTAATTTCTTAAAGACGTTTTGTGTCCAGATGAAGACAATGTTAAGATTTATGAAAGATCTGGAAACTATTGTTACATTGAATTATTTCAACAGTGTTAATTGAGTACTCTATGATGGAGATTACAGTATAATGACGAGCAAAACCTAGTTGGGTCAAAAAGCCTTAAGCCCCCAGGAATTGAGGGCATTTATTCCAAAGAAGAGGTAGGCTGAAAGTAGAGTGAGATATGATTTAGTTACCCAAAACTTTCCAATAGTTGCTGTGTATGCCACTTACCACCTCACAGTTGAAGGTATGGGATGCCTCTGCCCCCTGGACAGTGATCTCCTGAAGAATGGGGACACATAGGTGAATAACAACGTTGCAATGCCCACTCTGAATGAGATCACTATCCAGGAGGTGAGAGGCATCCCTTATAGTTGACTGTGAGGTGATAAGTGGTATACTAGTACTATAAACCACAGACTAGCACATAGGGCCACATGGAGACCAGCAGAGTGCCTCTGTGTGTTTGAAAGGGTATGGAGGGGGTCATGTGATAACTTTCTGCAAATATTTTAGGATCTGCTATGGTTATAGGAAACAATGTATTTGAGGAAGGGTGGAAGGAAAGGAAGAAAGGAAAGAAAGGGAAAAAGGAAGGAAGGAAAAAGAGGAGAAACCCCTGGGAGGAACATGAAAGTTTAGAAATGACAGAGAAGAAAATAATTTTCTTGACTGGGGAAAGATTTTTCTTTGTAAAAATTAAAGAGGAGACACAAAGGGGTTTATTTTGCAAAATAGAGTGAGCTCCTCCACAATGTGCCCATCACCTCACATGGGTGTTGTGGGCAAGATTCCTGCTTTGGTGAGAGGTTGGACTAAATGAATTTTAAGGTCACTTCAAATTCTGAAAATCTGTTACTGGCATGAGCATCTTCCTAAATTAGAAAGAGCTGCTTACAGAAATGTTAATTTGGCTCCTTCTCTAGATATTTACAGGCATTGGCTTCTCCCTATCCCCCCACAGCCTAGCAGTGGTGAAGCCTTGCACCTGTATTTTCATATTGTCTGCCTGAGTTCATTTCAGGACTGGAGTCTGTGAATTGCATTACCCAGTCATTAAAGAAATTATTGCTGACCAATGAACCTGTACTTAAAAGACCAGAGGAAATAGTATAACTTCTCACCAAGGCAGTGCAGGTTTGCACAGCTTTGACTTCAACTTCGAGAAGGGTCAGGTGCTTCTTAGCAATGTGTGTTATAGGACTGCTCATCCTGTTGCTGGGACATTGACACTTTTCCCAGGAGATCCTTGTAATCCAAATTAGGTGAGGGCCATTTATCCTCTTTTTTTCCTCTCATTTGGAGCAGTAAAAAGCACAGTGTAGCAGCATGTGGGAACACTGGGTTCAGTTCCTTGCTCTGGCAGTTAATATCCATATAAATTCTCCTGTTTTCAACTTGGTTTCCTCTTCTATAAATCATGAGAGGTTCATTAAATTGGTAGGTTCAAATATCAGTCTGGCTTCTTTTGAAGAGCTTTTAAACCACTCATTCCAGAGTCTTAGTCTTAAGAGAGTCTGATTCAGCAGATCCTGAGCAGGACCAAGAAATAATATTTTTTAAAGTTCTCTTGAGGATCCCAAGAGTACAGGCCCATTTAGGAAATTGGTTAGATAATCTCAAATTTCCTTTTAAGTCCTAAGATTCTATGAGTTTTTGATTCTGTTTTCTCTTTTTCCTTCTTTAAAACTTTAGTGATTTCATATATATATGAAGAAAAGGCTTTATGCACTACAGCTCATGTGGAAAAATTCAATTCACCTGTGATTATAGGCAACATCATTTTATTTTAACAATTTCTCCTTCTAATGCAGTTCAGGTAGTTTGAAGAACTGTCCAAAAAATGAAAAAGCTGAGAGGAATTAAATAAACATTTAGCTAAGTCCATGTCTAACCTCCTCCCAACCTGCCCCTCATCTGCCCGCCCTTCTAATTCCTTCTCTTCTTTCTGCTCTCAAACATTTAAGCTACACATAAGAGAAAAAAAGCTCTCCCTTAAGCCCATTTCTGAAATGATTCTATTTTTAAACACTGCAGTTCATCTCAATTGTGCTCAAATTCAATTCACTTGTGATTGTCTGCTATATTATTTTCTTTATCAATTTCTCCCCAGACTCAGTGGGGTAGTGATTGAAATTTGAAAGCTTATGGGGGGAATAAAGTCCAAAATAGTATTGAGGAAAATGTGTCTTGAGTTTGTAGCCTGCAAGAAGCCTTTGCTTACCCTCGACACTCAATCCACTTTCATACTCCCCTGATAAACACTATCCAGCCAAAATGACTTAAAATAAATTTAAATTAATTCTTCCATTGTCAAATGGTTATTTTCTTCCTAGTCTTAAAATATTCTATTTTCCATTGTTGTATCATGTACCTAATGCTTTGGCTAAGTTGTGTTGCTTTTGGTTGCTAAGGCTTTGCTGTGCTTTAGGTGCAAAAGGAATGGTATATAGTCAAGTGAGATATTAAGGATGTTGGTTTTGGGGAATCTTCTTGGAATGAGAAGGTACCACTTAAACTGGTCTGATTTGACTTCTGAACAAAAATAGGAATTTATTCCTAATAATAGCCCTTGTTAGTATTATACTTGACAAACCCATGATTTAGTCTAAATTCCAATTCCATTCTGATTTCTCCTACCCAGAATTCAATGCAGAAGCAATTGCCAGGTGCAATAGGATGGCAAAAGAAGCAGAAATTAACAAGATAAGGATGTACAGCCCACTATAAGATGTACAGTTATAATGCTTACTCATGCACATACCTAAGATAGCTTTTTCTGTTCATGTTCAGGACCCTCATGTAATGGCAGAAATGCACACACTCAGGTAATGATCTCCTCTGTTATGCATCTCAGTGTTTATGTGTGACTTCTTCATTGTGTGTTTTTCTGGTCCCTAACTCCCTGCTTTTGGACCCTCTTACTTTTAACTATTTATTTGTGTCACTGGCCACTTGAGTTTACTTGTATCTGTTTGGGTATTGAAGTTGGAAAAAAAATGCAGTGATCTTTGGAGCTCTACAAAATTATTTATGTAGGTAAAATACAGAGGCTGGTCAGTGTACCTTTTCTCCAAACACATTGAAATTTTTATTCAAAGTGACACTTTTAATCTCACCCAATTTTGCTTTCATGGATTTCTCTCCTCTTTCATTCCACCTCTTGTTAAAAATCTGTTCTTTCTTCAAAGTATGCCATCTCCTTGAAGTCTTCTCTGACTACACACATTCCTACTCAATTTCCTTGTGTTTTCTCGTGGTGGTGTTTCCTCCTCATGCAAATGAATGTTTTCAGTATGAATCACAAGGATGGATCTGTGCAATTATGAAGGTTGAGAAGTTCCACGATCTGCCATCTGCAAGCTGGGCAGCCAAAAAAGTTGGTGGTGTCATTCACGGTCAGATTCCTAAGGCCTAAAAACCAGAAGCACTGATGTCTGAGGGCAGAAGATGGAGGTCTCAGTTCCAACAGAAGAGTGAAGTCACTGTTCCTCTGCCTCTTGTTCTATTCTTACCCTCAATGGTTTGGATGATGCCTACTTACCTGCTGGGAATGGACTTTCTTTACTCAGAGTATTGACTGAAATGTAAATTATTTTTGGAAACACTCTCACAGAAACATTGAGAAGTAATATTTTACCAGTTAATTTGAGAATCCCTTAGCCTAGTCCAATTGATGCATAACATACCGATCACACATTTGTAAGTAGACTACAAATCTTTGCAAATCTTGCTCTCCTTCTTCATGCCTGGAAGAGAGAACATGGAACATGCTTAAGCAATACTTATGGAATGCAATGTAGATAATAACAGTTTTTTGGACACACACATGCTAAGCACACTATACATGTTATCTCTTAACAACTATGTATGTTAACTACTTATTATTCCAATTTAAAAGGAGAAATTGATAGGTTAGGTAGCTTAAATAGTGTACTAAGTTTCTGAGCTGGGATTTGAAGTCAGCGGCCTATCTTAGAGCAAATGTGCTATGATGCAATGAGGTTCCTCTCCAGGGCTTCACTCTGTGATTTATTCTTTAATTTCTTCTCAGCTTTGTCTTACCATAATCAACTTCTTGGAGATGAGGGTAGAAAGTGGTACAGTTGAAAAAGAAGTGTGAGCAGCCAGAAAGTCTCCATGGAAAGGCTTATAAAGGAGTGATGCGGGGGGAAGGGACTGAATAAAATCACATTACTTAGTTAGCTGATGTACTTGAATTCTATCTAAGTGATTTAATTTCCTGGTAATGGTGGTATTTCTCAAACATGGAGGAGGCATCAACAGTGGATTTTCGCTTCTGGTATCACACATGGCACAAGATACTCTAGAGTTTGTTGATGCTTCTAATCAAGTTCCTCACCTGGACCTACTTGACACCCAACTCCACTCTAAATCCTTATACTTTCACAGCGGAAGGAAGTAATGGCAGTACTTTCCCTCTTGTGGATTTGCATAATTATAAAACATCAATGATGCCGTTGCTTTTTCAAAATGATTGTTGGAAAGTGATTAGTTACTACAAGTGCCAGAATAAAATACATCTTTATATTTCCTGCCTTTATGAATGCCTGAGAGCAAAGACAATGGACTGGAGAAACATCTGAGAGAAGCAGGCAAACATCTGCTAGATCAATAGCCCTTGCACAATTACCATCCTCACAAGACAGACCTTAAAAGACCCAAAGCCAGAATCTTATTTCATGAACAGACTGATGCAAAGGAGATGATTTATTTAAAATTAACTTGGAAAATTATAAAGATGTGAGATATTTTGTTTACACAATTTTTATCAAAAGATTTCCTAGGAAGGATCCTTAGTTGTTCTGTGATGGGAAAAACATGAAGGAAAGATGGCTGCAGTTTAACATAGACAGGGAAAACCTGGGGCGTATAGAAATGTAAGACAAAAATAATGGCATTCAATAAAAGATGCTAACGAACCCATGATTGTCATTGGAATGCTATACGTATTGAACAGTCTCTAAAATGGACGGATGTTCTCTGCAGACTTTGGCAACCTCCACTATCAGGGTCTTTTGCTCTTGAATCCTGGCAATTAAGTCATAGAGCTAAGCAGTTTCAGGGAAGAAAACAAACTTGCGCATTTCTGACAACTGGCAACCTGCTGCATTTATCTTGTGAAGCCCAGATGGGGCATGAGACACTGTAAGAGAAATAAGCAGCAGAAACATATGGAAACATGTGAAATAACATCACTTGCCATGGTTCCTCTAAACTGGTATTGTGGTGGCCAAGGGAGAATTAGGATGCTCCTTAGAACACTGAGGATATGTACTTGCCTGTCACTTTTCCAAAACAGCTTTCTTGTGGTGTGCAAACAGGTGAATTGTACACATACGCACTTAATATCCTCTGATGCTTTATAATGTGTGATGTACTTGGACATTTAGTTCCAAAACATTAGAGATACCAAGGGTCCAGGATCAGGCTATATGCTGAATAGAAATGGAGAATGCTTCAGTTATTTATTTATTTATTTTTAATATTTATTTTTTAGTTGTAGGCAGACAGAATATCTTTATTTTATTTTTATGTGGTGCTGAGGATCGAACCCAGTGCCTCACGCATGCTAGGCAAGCACGCTACCACTGCGCCATAACCCCAGCCCCTTCAGTTATTTTTGACCCTATGATAAATGGCTCCCCCAACTTAATGGCCTCAGATAATGACCATTTGTAGTCTTTCTCAATTCTGTGTCGACTTGGTCTCAGCTGTGCAGTTCTTCTGCTCTCTGTGGGGTGGCTGGGGCTGCAGTGTTCTGAAGGCACAGTGAGGCTGCAGTGTTCGGGATGGCTCAGTTTGGTGGCTAGTAGCTGGTGGTGGCTGGAGGGCAGAGTTCCTCACATCTCCTCCTCTTGGCCTCTACATGGATTCATCTCCACACAGCATGGGGGCTGAGTTCCAGGAAGAGAATTCCAATGATGAGAAAGTGAAAAAGCAAGAGGGCCAACCTTGGAAACTCACAGTGGCATGTCTATTGCATCTTATAGGCCAAAGAGAATTACCGGACCAGTTAAGATTCAAGGTGAGGGTGAAATACATCTCTTGGGTGAGCAAAGGCAAAGAAAAGAAGAAAGAAAGGGAAATATGGCAATCTTTCATCTGCAGTGTGCAGGAAGGGATGTGCCTGGTATAAGCTTTCGAAAGGAAAGTGGGCTTATAAGATTACTGATGTAAGTGTGTGTGTGTGTGTGTGTGTGTGTGTGTAGGGGAGTGTAACTTTATAACTTCTTACATATTTCATGGGAAATTTTAAAGACAGTGAGATTTGGAGCACCATGTATACAAACCAAAGTCATGCAGGCTACTTTTACAGAGAAGGTCAAAGTACCCTGCTCTGCAATGTTTGTGGGCTTGTGCTTGAGGGTCCTTGGAGCCACGACTCCTCCCTCAGGCTCCTTTCCATGCCAAGACTCTGGGCAGTGCCTCAAGAGCTGGGCATCTGTTCATACAATATAATAGTGATCTAGAACAGGTGTCACAAAAACTAGAAATAAATATCTCAATTCTTGTTTCCCTAATCCCAGTTCTTTCTATGTCACTCTTTATTACACATGTGGATTACATTCCCAATTCCTCATAATATTAGCTAGCCATTGAATGAAAGTTTATAAGAAGTTAATCAATACTTTTTGATTAATTAAATATATGCATGCTCTTAATCTGAAGAGTGCTTTGATTCTTTCTTTAGTTATTGCAATATCTCTGATTATTTATGACAGCCTTATTCTCAAGATACATAAAACAATCAATGATAGGAATAAAGCTCAAATCCTAATTTTGTTTATGTACAAGTACAGTTTGCTTTGCTTGAATACAGAATCTACTCTCCACAGCTATTATGAATGATTACTGTGGCCCTCACCATGGGCCAAAGCTGCACTACTGGTTATAAAGGGAAAACAATGAACACCGAGCTAAGCAAAGCTCCTAATATTTTCCAGACTGACTCAAACCACAGTAGTGGCTTATATACCTTGTATCATAGTATGCTTGTATCATAGATCTATTCAAATCAATGTATTCCTGCTGTGGTTTGAATGTCCCCTCATCCCCAAAATTCTTGTTGGAATTTGTCATTGTAATGAATTGAGAGGTTGGGAACCTCAGGTGATTAGTTCATGAAAGCTCCACCTTCGTGAGTGGATTAGTGCTGGTACTGTGCAAGTGCGCTAGGTATAAAAGTGAGTTCTCTATTGCACATGCTTTTCATTTTTCATCCTCTCCCTTCCTTGTGCATTCTTGCTTGCCCTTCTGCCATACTATGACACAGCACAAAGGCTCCTCCCCAGGCACTGGGTACCTTGCTCTTAGACTTCCTAGCCTCCAGACACAAGAATCAAACAAAAATTTTATTATCTACAATTCTGTTTATATTCTGTGATAGCAGCATAAAATGGATAAGAAATGCATATTCAAAGGAATAAATGCTCATTCATGTATATATATTGATAAATTGCTAGATGCTTACTTAACGTCTCATGGATAAGGATTGCCTAGGACACACTTGCCTCACATCACCAGAGAGGTGATCAACCTCTGACTCAAGAACTGAGCCCTAAGCTATGAGGTCCCGTGTTATTGGCAAATCTGTGTAATTAAAGAGCTCTGCCATGTTAAGCCAGACTCTATACCTACACTTCCCAATACAGTAGCCACTCACACATGTGCCACTCACAAAATATTGAAACATGGCTAATTTGAATGGGTATATGTATAAGTGAAAGAGCCCATCTCTTTCACTCTGAATAAATCATAAAGAAATCATCACTTGCCCATAGATGATGTTTCATGTTTCCAGCCACCCCATCCAAACACAGCAGTCGAAATTGAACTGATTTCTGAAAAGGAAAAGGGCTTCCATAAATCCTGTGCCCTTTGCTCTTTGGTGAGATATGACACTGCTTCACAACAGAGGAGACTTAACATAGTTAAGCTTCTTAGCAAAGCACATTGAAAGTACGAGGTTTTTCGCCTATAGACAATGTAGCTTGATGGTTAAAGTCTCAGGTGGTCCAATATGTAAGTAACAGGTCCAAGTCCAAATTTACTTCTCCTTCCTGAACACAATTTCCTTAAATGTGAAATGGGGATAATTTATTGGGTTGCTGTAAAATTTTTACATCACATAGCATAGCGCCATGAAACAGAACAAACCAAATTGCCTCAAATTATACAGAAATGTCATTCATATTAAATAGATAATTTCCTAATAATACTGAAAAAGTAAGCCATTGCTCTGTACACCTGCACTTCTGTATTTTATGTTAAGCCTGGCAGAAAAATGTTATTGCTGCAATGCCAATGACATGCATAGAAGATGAATAAATTCAGCTCATCTCTGAGCTCCGTGGAGAAAGGTGAATAAAAAAATGCAAACGTACATTCAGACCAACATACTCAGATACACATGCACACACATGAAATCATCACCAACTTAGGAAGGGTAAAAAAAAATGCCTGGGAACTTTATTTACTCATGAGATTTGTTGATTTTCTGCAAACGGAATAACGATTGAAGAGAGATACTTTCACTGTTCTCCCTGTCTGAAATTCTAAAGCCTGGAGGGTATCTGGAGTCTCCTTTTAGGTTTTGGCAGTTATTTGAGAAGTGGCACAGGAGGGTAAGCAATCACAGCGGGTTCTGGGGGAAGAAGCACCACATAAATTGTTATTCTGAGGTAGTAAACAGAATTCAGGGGACTTCTGAGAATCAGATAACTTCTATCAGGGTAGCCCCTTGATTGAAATGGGATGTGGAGTGTTTAGCCCCATTCTGTGTGATTCACCCAGCTTCATAGCTGGTTGATTTATCATTTTCTCTGGGGGAAGATTCGCAAAATTCCAGTCTTTTGAACTAGATTGGTTTAGGTTTCAGATTGTAAGACTGTATTAGTGAAGGACTTGTGTAAGTTTAAAGAGTAAAGGTCGTGTTGGGACAAAGATGGGTTTAGGATTGGATAGGTAAGATAAGGAAGGACTAGTTAAATTCCTGTAAATCTTGCATTGCCAATATGTTCAGCATAGGCAGAGGTCCTGTGTAATTGGCAAATCTATGTAGTTAAAGAGCTCTGACATGTTATTTCAGACTCTATACCTACATTTCCCAATACAGTAGCCACTAGCCACATGTGCCACTCACAAAATATTGAAACATGGCTAATTTGAATGGATATGTGTATAAGTTAAAAATACACAGCAGGGGGGCTGGGATTGTGGCTCAGTGGTAGAGCGCTTGCCGTGCAAGCATGAGGCACTGGGTTCGATCCTCAGCACCACATAAAAAGAAATAAAATAAAGATATTGTGTCCATCTACAACTGAAAAAATATTTAAAAAAAATACACAGCATGTTTCAAAGATTTCATGTAGAAAAAGGATAGAAAATGTCATTATTAATTCTTATGTTGGTTGTATATCAAAATGACAGTCTTTTGGGATATCTAGGGCTACAGAAGAAAGTATTAAAAGTAATTTCACCAATTGGGTTTTTTTTTTTCCACATTTTAATGTGGCCACTATAAAATCTAAAACTACAGATGTGTCTCACATTATACTTGTATAGGATAGTGCTGTCTAGACAGTGCCAGACTTTAAAAAAAATAGTTAGGGCTTAACCAGCCAAGTAGTACAGTAAGTCTACTGACTTGTTATTTCCTTCTTAGGAATCTGTTTGCCCAACTGTAACATAAGGAATTTTGATAGTAGTTAGAAAAAAATAAAAGGAATTTGAGAAGGGAAGGGGAAGAGGATATAGAGAAGAAAGTAGTAAAGTGACTAGAATAGAAATGGTACTTTTTTTTTGAAATGTAATATTGGAAACAGGAAAAAAAATGAGCAGAGATCGAGTACACTCAAGCTGTCTATTAGGGAAGGGGGATTAAGATGCTGATGATGGTTTGATGGATTTGTGTCAAAATGCTTTACTATATTTCAAAATCATCATTGGTATACTCAGGTAGAGTATTAGAGTGATTTGGTGTATCATCTACATATGCAGGTAGACTGCCCTACTTCCAACCCCAACCAACACCAAAATTGTGCTTCACTAAACAGATGGATAAGTTAAACTTTCTATATCATGAAATGAGATATTTTCTATCTCTTGAATCACTGAGGGGCTAAAATCATTTTGGATATTGGAACAGATCATGTCTGAATTTGTTTCTCATTTAGGAGCCTGTGGTTGATGCTCTTTGGGTTGGACTTCAGCCAGCACCATGAAACAGTCCCAGCGAGAGTAAGTGCATAAAAATCAGATTCCTTCAGAAAGAGCTAGTTTGGAAGAACAGCATCACAGATAACTCAAGTTAACAGATAAAAAAGACGGACTAAAGAAATAGGAGAAGAGAGGAAATGCTTTCCCCTCACTCATATCTACCTCTGTTATGCTTCTTCCATGCCATCACAGAACAAGTTAGTAGAGGAAAGAAACTTTCAAAGATTAATTTCCTTCATTCACATGAAGAAGACAAAAGTAAACTTGAGATTCTGCTTTGAAGGCCCAAACTGTATACTTGCTAAGGCAAGATGCATAGGGCAGAGAATATTTGACCCAAAGAGAATTCCCTTATGGCAAACTTCTCACATTTTTAAAGGTCCAGGACTGTAGAAATTGGCATTTTCTTTAAAAGAGAGCTCTAGTGAGGAGGTTAAGAAGACAGTTATTGTAGATAGGTTAACTTGAATAATGGATCAGCTCAGCTCTGTGTGAGCAGTGTGCCTCATTGTGTGTTACTCGATCTCTCTGAAATTCAGTGTCCTCATCCTGGACATGACAGTAATACCTACCTACAGCACTGTCACACACCCACAAAAATACATAAAATGCCTAAGGAAAGAGCCAACCCAGTCAGTGTTAACTGTTATAAACCTCGGTGGCCTGGGTGGACTTCACTATCTAACATGTTATGCACTGTTAAAATTGAATTCCCTGGGAAGCTGATTCTGGGATGGAGTGAACTGTTTCAGAGATTATATTTGAGTACTGTTAGAATCAACTCTTGTTGAAGGAAGCAGAACTGGGCAGAATTAGGAAGGAAGAGGGAAAGGAGAAGCTACATTGTGATATAATCTCATCCCAGATTTCTGCTGGCCCCATAGGTAGCTAGGAAGCTGGAATTGTCTTCAGACTTGTCCAGAGTGAAGGTTGAAGGCTGGGGCCTTCATGACCCTGGGTTAACTAGTCAGTGGATGTGAGTTGCCTGGGGGAAGGGTGTGTCTTTGGGCAAGGCAGTTCTTGAGGGCTGTGGTTTTATGAACAGCACTTGAGAGAGAGAGAGAGAGAGAGAGAGAGAGAGAGCGCCAGCGAGCCCACGCGCTAGGAATTCAGTTCCTCCCTTCTGAAAGGGGGACTGTGCCACACATCACAGCATCACCTGCACTCACCATGATTCAAAGCAATGTTACTATCTTTTGTCCCTGGGCTCCTGCACCCAGGAAAGCAGGGATGTCTGTTGAGTGTTGAGGGGTCTCCAAAAAATTCCCTCTTTATTTCCTCCTGAGTTTGAAGGCAGTTGAGAAATAAGGTATAGGAATCATGTATATAGAGTTGAAATGTCAGTTTTCTTATTGATAAAGCTGAACTGGAGAGTGTAGATTTATTTTATTCGATACTCACCTTATGGAATATTCCTTCCCTCTGGATTTAAACATGGCTGTCAAACTACTGATCACTTTCTGCTGGATCAGGGCCAGATGCTGCCTGAAATATAAACCCGGGGACAGGTAGAGGACACCCACATCCTGAGGACAGTGCCTGCAGGAAGAATCCATCCCCAGAAGTAGCTGAGCTTCATACACCCATGATCTTCTGCTAAATTCATCGGAGGTCATGGGAGAGCACAGAAAGAGTTTCCATGACTTTCTCTGAGGAGGAGCAGAAAGTGATAACATTTCTCATTCTATAAAAATGAGGAGTGGCCTATAAGCATTTCTAATTAATTCTGCTACGTCCTCTGGCTACCTTTTGTTTTCCTTAGAGGCTTTGTGTCCTAGAAATAGAACAGCAGGTGACGTTCTCTTCATTGGCACCATCTAACAAGATACGTCTGTCCATGAGACTCGCTTTGGGTCTCTAGAAAGGGAACCTTTAGCTACGATTTTGAATTCTGAAATTCAAAATCTTTTTTTTTCCCCACATAGCACAAAAAGATGCAAATAATTCTGTAAGATTAATTATGAAAAACATGTATGCCTTCCCACCAATCTTCAACTGCTGCTCTAGAAAATGGCAGCTCTCAAATAGTTACACCTGCCTGTTTCCCAATACTACATTCACATTGACTTTTTAATTTTCCACTTAAGGCACTGTCTATTGACTTACCACTATGGAGGAGAGGGAGCTAGTTCTTTGTGCTGTTCACCTTCCATATACACATGATTCCCCATCAAACACAATAATTGCAGTGTAATCTTGGTTAGATCAGAATTATAATGTCTATTATAATTAATGACTTTTTTCACAAAACCTTTTGGCTTGCTTGGAATTAAGAATAGTCTTTTCTTTGGTATGTGTGGCATTCAAGAATTATACGTAATTCATCCCCAGACTCCTATCTCTGATGTCTAAGTCTTTTCTCAGTATGTCGAAACACATCACATATTTGATCAGCATCATCTCCTTGGAGAATCTTTTTAGGGTTCTTCTGACCTGCTCAGAGCTGAACTATTTATCTCTTGGACTGCTACGTAGCTCCTAGTTTAGTATCTCCTTTCATTATCAAGTTGGGATTTCCTGCCTTGATTCCTGGATTACATGTTATTTTTTCCCTCCTTTTCATTTTGTAGTTTCCTTTCTTTATTTTCATATGACACCTCTTCTGGTACATTCCCGAGAAAGGGCACATGGGAGGCAACTCTTACAATATCACTTGTCTACAAATGCTTTTATTGATATTCATATGCAAGTGAGAATTTAACTTAAGTAGAGAATTCTAAATTGAAGATAGTTTTGTTTTGTTTTCTCAATGTTTTAAAGGTATTGTCCTCTAGGGTCTATATTCAAATAGTATTGTTGAGGAGATTGAAGGCTTTTTCATTCTCCATCTTTTAAAGTAGCTTACTTCTTATTTCTTTAATTTTGTGATTTTGGGGTTTATCTTTTTATTCCAGTATTCTGAAATGCCATGATGTTGCACCTAGTAGTGTGTTTTATTCATTTTACAGAGTACTTGAAAGACACTGTTTATTCTTGGAACTTATGTATTCATTGCTGAGAATAATTTTTGAATTCTTTTCATTATATTATTTTTTTACTTATCTATTAAACCTGTTAAAATTTTTTGTTTTTATTATCACTTATATTCTATGTGTCCCATTTTTTTTTGGAGTGGGGAACCAAGGACTGAGCTTAGGGGCACTCAGCCACTGAGCCACATCCCCAGCCCCATTTTGTATTTTATTTAGAGACGGGGTCTCACTGAGTTGCTTAGCACCTCGCTTTTGCTGAAGCTGGCTTTGAACTCATGATCCTCCTGCCTCAGTGTCCCAAGCCACTGGGATTATAAGGGTGCATCACCACACCCTGCTCTGTCCTCCACTTTTATACTATCTGTAAGTATTCATAATGATATGGTTCAATCTACTTATTGAGTTTTTAATTTTAACCTTCCTGTATTTATTTCCAAATATTTCTTATCCTATGGTAATTCTCTTTTTATAACATTGTTATTGCTTGACAGATGTAATATTTCCTCTAGTTTACCTAAGGATATAATTAGACTTTTTAAAAAGTTTTTCTGTCCTACATGATTTCTTATTTTGGTCCAAGATATTCTTTCTGTGTTTTGTTTTGTTGTCTTTTCCGTGATATCTTCATTGGATTTCTTTGTGATTGTTTTTGGTGCGTGATAATTTAAGAGGATGACATAAAACTCTGCTTACGTTCTGTGTATGTTGGTAGGTTTTATTACAGGTGAAACTCCTTAGGCCTTTTGCTGAGAAATTTAAGCTTTATTTCTTTGGCTGCATATTTTCTGCCTGGAAGGTACAATTCTGGCTGCCACAATTCGTAGACCTGGTGGGAGAAGAGCATCATGTCTACGTTCTTAATGTGCCCAGGCTTTTACCTTATCCCCAGAAGGCACCTCCACCTTCCATCTGCCTAACAAGGTGTGGGAGGGAAGTTGCCCAGTTGATCCAAGAAGAGAATGTAATTTCCCATGTAGAATCTTAAACTTCTGCCTGACCATTTTTTTTCCTTCCCAACTTCACATCTAGTGCTGTAGATACCTGATATGACCAATTTTAAGCTTGTAGGAAACACTGGAGGGGGGTTAGCTGGGTTATTCCTCTACTTTCTCTACTGCCAGCTGAGTGTTCAAAATGCTCAGGCCCGATAAGTTAGATTCACTATTCTTCTGCTTTCTTGCCTGCAGCATTTAGTTATTATCTCCGCCCCCCATTCTTTTGTTTTTGTGATACAAATATCCCTCTTTCTATTGTTTCTAGAGAGTAGCAGAGGAAAATGTGTTTCTTGAATAGGCCATCTCTAACAAAAATACCTTCTTTAATGTATCAGTGCTGTATTCTCTCCACATGTATGTATTTATTTTCTTTTCTTTATCTTCCATATATTTTCATATCCTTATGTTTAGTAAACATAGATTTACAAATCTGAGAATCCTCTGAATCTTTTAGATTAACGTACAAAATAGTGCTTGATTTCCAACTGCTATCTCCCCACAAACTATCCAGAACAGATCTTACACATTTCATCTTAATGACTACTTTAGACCCAAAATAATTTTTATTGATAACAGTAATATGGTAATTCATTACTGTATGCTGTTACCCAAGTGCTAATTAAAAGGAAAGATAGTTGAAGGATAAAGGAGGGCTTGAAAGCACATCACACAAAAGTTCTTTCCTAATATATTTCCTGTCTATCACACTTATTACTGCAGGGTGGGTTGACAGGTTAATTATGTACTAGGCAGGAGAGCGGGTACAGAGGATGTTACAATCTCAAAAGCAAACACTTATAATCATTTTATCTAAATATAAGACAAACTCACCTTGATGAAGGACTGCATTTAGTGATTATATGTAAGGCAACCTCCTTACCTAAAGATTGCAGATGGCACCAAGTTAAATTTTACACAATAAAGCTGGTAGAGACACGCTGACCATATAGCAGCTGGCTGTGACTCAAATCTGGAAATCCTGTATACTTGCAGATTTATTTCAGAGGATTCTTCTTTCTCCGTTTATTCTTGAACCATTGTTTCTATGTCAAATGTTCCATGTGATATTTATAAACACAAAATTGAAAAAAAAAAGACTATCTTCATAGTTTACCTTTGTTTTTCAATGGTGAGAATTTATCATGTCGCTTTGTGAGAGGATCCTTTCCCAGGAGGGAATCTCCTCTGTAGACACTCCATTCTTGCCCCGCCCCCTCCTCTCCTGATACTCCTACCCCTTCTTGAAATACATCCAGTGGATGGACTTGGACATCTGCCTTGGATGGCCCATTGCACCATGTAAAAGTCCTGTTGAGACAGTCCTGGTTGCTGCTGTTCATTTTCCTTTGGATTGAGAAGGCACTCCCTTGTGCATCGGTTCTCAGCATCTTTCAAAGGAAAGTTTTCTCAACCTCTGTGTAGTGTTGACGTATTTCCCCAGAGGTTTGTTTTCTCTTCTGTTTCTACTTGTTGTTTTCCCCCCAGAATCTTCTCTGTCAGTTGCCATTCTCTGGACAATATGCCATAATATCTAAATGAATACCTAACAACTTAATGCACTACACCAAACGTATTACACAGACTACACATTAGAGTGAACCTCTTAAACTTGTTATTATGATCATTATGCTTTTCCTAGTGCAAACTGAGTTTCCAGTGACTATGCTAGCAGCTGCCTATCGTGTTTGTCTATATGAAGCGCAAATCCTCCTGTCTCCTCAGTTTACCTATTTGCTCCAAAATAAACACAACTTAGCTATTTCTCATCAAACTACATTCAGACTTTAGAAAACTGCACACAACATACTGCTTTGTAATCGTCTCGATTTATTTTATTTTTTAACAATCTCATTTCTTTTCAAAATAGGTATGCTTTTCCAACGTGCAGATTGCACTTAGTGTTTTAACTCCCCCATATTCACAATTTGAAGAATGGTTAATAATACTTAATCCTTTTCAATTTATCCATAAAATAAATATTGTGGAGCAAATGAAGCATTAGGTACTGAGTTAGGTTGTTGAGGCACTTGTTAATAAGCCAAGTAGTGCCCCAATATTTAGGGAAAAACAATACAAAGGTGAAGCTCTCATAGAGCGACAGCTGCTGTGGAAGGTATATTATAAGACTGTGACAGTGAGGCAGGATGATTTTCCCAGCAGCCCAGGGTATTCTGAATGGGCTATGCCTTTGGGTAGACAAATTATACTGCAAGACCCTTATTTGATATGACACTCTAACAAATTTCCTTGACATTGTAGCTAATGAATGATAATACAACTTATGTTTTAGTCAGCTTTGAGTCCTCTGATCAAAAGACCTGAAAACAACAACTTAGAGGTTCTGGGTGAGGCAGAACATCACGGCGGAAGCATGTGGCAGAGAAAAACAACTCAGGACAAAGAAGCTCAGCAACCAGGAAGCAGAGAGAGAGCTCTGCTCACCAGGGACAAAATATAAACCCCAAAGCCTGCTCCCAGTGACCTATTTCCTCCAGCAACACCCTACCTGCCAATAGTTACCACACAGTTAATCCATATCAGTGGCTTAATTCAATGATAAGGTTACAGCACTCATAATCTAATTATTTTACCTCTGAACATGCTTGTACTTTCTCACACATGAGCTTTTGGGGAATATCTCATATAAACCATAACACCTTGACAAGTCTACAAGTTTGTTTACATTGTTTTAATAGTGCCATCAGACTTTGGATTCTAAGAGAAATCATGAGCAGTAATGCACAAAGCCAAGTGTAAGTTATTTACATTTATTAACACATCTTCTCTAAAGAAAGAGGATAATGCTATTTCCTCTCTGAGAATTCTTGACCAAAGTGTAACACTTTGCTTCTTGCAAAACATTTCACATCTAACATTCTATTTGATCCTTGTGATAACATTGTGAGATAGACTAGGGATGGTTGTCTCCACTTTGCAGATGAGAAAATTTGAGGAGATATGTTTTGCTTGGCTTAAGTTGTAGGACCAGTGTTTATTGGAGAAACAGGTTTGTGAATCTCAGTTTTTTCTTTCTATCAAAAGCCAGGGGCTGGGATTGTAGCTTAGTGGTAGAGCGCTTGCCTCGCATGCGTGGGGCCCTGGGTTCAATCCTCAGCACCACGTACAAAGCAATAAAATAAAGACATTGTGTTCCATCTACAACTAAAAAAAATTTAAAAAAAAAATCCAGTCTGAGGGTCCAGCTATTTTCTTGTCTCTCTGCCAGGTGTGCATGTTGGAACATAAACCATTTAGATGTTGCTCAATGGGGGTCATGCATAGCTTGTGAACTTACTAAAGAATGCTCAGCACAGATTCCAAAAAGCAGAGGTATAAGATGAGATGTTAGGCCAATCTAATTTAGACCTTTCTTCATGAAAGCTAAGCCAGGAAACCATGTGATGGATTCTTTTTAATATGATATTATTGTCAGGGAATAGCTTCAATATGCACTGTAAGCATTAAATGCTAAAAATAATAACAGCAATTATAGATTGTTCTGACACAAGAAGAGCAGAATTATGCTTCTTAACTGCATAGCCTTAGCCAATAAAAATGCAAAATCACTTTTCTGGAAACTGTTTTCCTCTGTGCTAGATTACCAAGAGATGGCAGCATCCCATCCGTCATTCAGTATCTATATATTCCTTGCTTGAGAACTAAGATTTCCTCTTTTCCCAATGAAGTGCTGGGAACAAAGAATAAGATTTAAAATACAATCTCTTTCATAATTACCCATTGTCACAAGGTCATGCAGCTCTAGATTGCCAGGATTCAAGCTTAGGTGCTGATGATACACAATTGTAAAGATTCAAACAACCCATATGAAAATAATACATGGTGTGAAGTTGATGGTAATATGCAAAACCCACTGAGTGATGACTCAAGGCAGAGAATGGTGATGTATTATTCCTCCTTAGGTACACTTGAAGGTTCCCATCTACTGGCTTCCTTTTCTGCAGACACCCAGTAAACCAAAGTCAAATGTATTTTGTTACATGTATTGTGTTAATAAAGCTGGGGCTACTCTGTTATCCTGGCTGATATTCCATTTGGAGCATTTTTCTGGTGTTGGGACATTTTAGTAACATCATAGTCCACCTGTAGATGCTAGTCACTGAAAAAAAACCTCATATATGTGACCCTTTCTTGGGAAATGTTATGGTTTAGATATAAAGAGTCCCCCACACACATGCAAAAAACCCCAAACAAAACAAAACAAAACAAAAAACTCGTGTTAATGTAGGAGGCGAAATAATCAGATTATAAGAGCAATAAATTCATTAATGGGTTAATCTATTTAATGAATTAATCATTTGAATGGGTTATAGGATGATAGCTGTAGGTAGGTGGGGCATGGCTGGAGGAAGTAGGTCACTGGGAGCAAGCCTTGGAGATCATATATTTTGTCCCTGGTTCTTAGTGCTCACTCTCTCACTCTCCCTCTCTCTGTCTCACTCTGTCTCTTCTCTGTCTGTCTCCTGTCTCTCTTCCTTACGTCTCTCATGAGCTGAGCAGCTGTCCTTCATGATGCCCTTCCACCATGATGTTCCACCTCACCTGGGTCCCAGACCACTGGAGTCATCTGACCACGGATTGAACCTCTGAAACCATAGGCCAAAATAAACTTGTCCTCTTCTATGTTCTTCTGGTCAGGTATTTTGGTCACAGAAATAAAATGCTCAGTAAGAGAGGGGATGTAGAAGGATTTCTTTATTTGGGAAGATTTGGAAATGGCTATAGAGATAAATATTTCAGAAGCTTATGTTTTCAGGGCTCAGCTTGTCATAAAAACTTTAAATTTTTTTCCATAATTGAGTTATTATTTTTTGACAGAGGCCAATAGAAAAATAATTTTGATACATTTCTCATAACAAAAGTGAATACTCTTAAAGTATATGGATATATTGTGAGTCTCCCTTTTTCTTTTTTTTGGGTAATTGTATAGTTTTACCCATAATTGTCTTCAATTGTCAAATATCACATATTTCTCATACATTTAAGTTGTCAACCAATGATCTCTGAGTCTGAAATAGCTTTAAACACAGTTTTGGAAACTGCAGCTTCTCTGCTAATATGTCTCATCACTTTCTACTTTCGTGGAGGTCAGTGCAGCCTCACTTTATCAGAGAACCATGGGGCTGGAAATCATTGATGTTATTTATCTTCATCTCCCTCAAAGGATGACTCATTTATCCAAGTGAGTTGAAAGGAGATGTCAAAAGTCACACAGCAAGTAAGGGGTAGAGGCAGCCATGGCTAGACACTAGTGGCCTCACTCCCAAACCAGTATGTTTCCTACTAAATTGTGATTCATAAAAAGTGTTCAGAAAATGGTACCTTTGGTGTTTCAAGTGAGTTGAGGCCAAAGACCTTTTCAGGGACCACCATTATTTGGATTGGAGGCATTGGCACCATGATTTAAATGAGATTTTGAGCAAGGAAGCAGCAGTAGGAACTAAGGAACTATGTGGTCTCTGTAAACTGGAGAAGGGCAAGGTGGGGGGGTGCCTGGAAATAGAGGGAAAACTTAGGTGTCCTGTCACTGACTGGTGGTTAAAAGTCCTAAGCTTTTCTCTATGTCTGGAGGCAAGAACGTTTATAGCTTGCAAAAGAGCCCTGTGCACCTATGTATATATACTTCAAAAAGAGAGGGTCCACCAAGCAAGGCCCCAGGAAGATCTCCATTGTTTTCTGTAGGCTGGAGTATTTTTCTCTAAGCCGAAATGGGAGCTGTAGAGTGGGATATGTTCTTCCCCAATGAGGGAGCCAAAGCTAAGTTGGATACAGATTGGGTCCTGGTCAGGACTTGTTGAAAAGTGTTATAGGTATTGCTGTAGTCAGGGGCTGGAAGGCTCTGCAAGATGTCTCTTCTGTGATGGACCATGAAATGAACAGAACTTCTCTTTGGCTTCTTCCTTCACAGAAACAATATGCCAAGAGGGGAGTTCCTAGTGATGTTGGGTTTTAATTTATATAGAGAGTTATAGGTCTTTGGTTTCCATGCATGTCCAGTGTTCATTCCAGTCTTTTGTTATATGTCAGATGTGAGTTTGTCACTTTCTATGTTTACATTTACTACCCTCCCAAACCCCATCAATTGCTATTATTGTTATCTCCATCTTGCCTATAAAACCAAGGCTCAGAGAAATTAAACAATGTCTTGAGATTACACAGATTTAAGAGCTAAGACGGGGATTTGAACTCAAACTTTGCTCTTAGCTGTCTTGTCTTCATTTTCTCTATCATCACGGGGAGATTGTTCTTTAGAAAGTAAAAATGCAGCGAGCGGTGGTAGCTGTATTTCTAGAGAACCCAAGACAATCAGAAAGTGGGCCTGAGGAGTGGACGCCTGACTGGAAAAAGAGGAAGTACAGATACGACCACAGATGTCATCAAACCCAAGGACAGTGGCCTCCTGGGTGAAGCTGTCCTTCTTCAGATGGGTGCAACTAATCTACTGAGAGAAGCATTACAGATCAGGCCCACACACTGATGTGGAAAGGTGAAACAGACCTCACAGACACTGAATTTCCAACAATCCCCAGAGTCATTTTGTGGACATATTTTACCCTTTGGAGACCATCAAGTTTATATTCCTTCCATTATGAGGAACAGACTTATGAGTCTGATTTATATTTCTCTTAGAAAGCAAACTTTTCTACCACTGGTTTCCAAGAGATTCTTATGGAAGTACCTAGTGGAACCGAGGACTTTTCTGCACTTCTCTGTGTAGTTCACACACTTTCAGCTCCTATCTTGGCCTCTGGAGCTAGCTGCTCACGGTCTCTGATTTAGCCTCTGCTTTGAGGTTTATGTCTTTCCAGTTCTTCCTTCATAGAGTTGAGTTCTCTGTGTATCTGTTCATGAATCCTTTAAGGGAAGAGGTTGTCAGTGATGGATTGTGTCCTCTCTATATTTTGACTGTGAATACTCTCAGGAAAAACTAACATCCCTGATGCAGCTTATCTCCAAATTGGTACGACAGTTTAAAAGAGCTTCGCTACTGTGCAAAGTTCCAAAGACCTAAGGCCAAGTTTCACAAAAGTCTTAGGAATGCCTTAATTAGTGAGTGAAGACAAAATAGTATTAAATTATGCATTAATAGGAAGAATTAGAGACTTCTATCTCAGACAAGAATTGGGATGGCTGAAGACACTGGGGCAAGTGACTGAGCCATAAACACTCCCTCCTTCCTTATATTGGTGTCCTTGGGCTCAGGGTAACTTTCATTCATGTTCTGTGTATTGGCATAGAGAGGAAATTCAATATTTAAGTCAATCAAGTCTACTATATTTATAAGATATATTTATACTTTATTAATCATTATAATGACTCAATTATGAGACTTAATGTCTTAGTAGCAATATCTACTAGCTAGAAAAATATATTCATTCTATTAGATTGCATTATCTTTTAAATGAATAAAGTTCTCCTGCCTCAAAAGAAGATAATGGCAGGACCTCTATTAGACTATGTGTTGTATTGTGGTAAAGGTTAATGTTACTCATTGATGCTCAACATGAGGTAAGAACTATGCTAAGAGTTACAGCCATATTATTCCATTTAAATGGAAATAACTGTATGAAGTAAATATTTTTAACTACCCCCATTGTACAGATGAGAAACCAAAGGTTTCGTAAGATAGAGAAATTTTCTCAAGGTCATGTTGCTAATAAGTTGCACAACAAAGATTTGAATCTGGGAAGTCCAATGATAGAGGCTGCGTTAGAAAAAATTGGACTTCTCTGTGTGTTTTAAGGGCTTTAATTTTGTCCCAGGTGTAAGTCATGTGTATAATGTTGTGTCCTTGGGTCCTTAAGCCAAACAGATCACAGGAAAAATGATGTCAATAGACCGAACTTGGTGGTCCTCATCAATGAAGCTGTCTCTGACTCACCGTATGTGTAGTTACAGACAAGACAATGTTAGAACACAGTCTGCTCCTTTGACTCTTATCATCTGGATCTCATATTTGTGCTTTTTCTCATAGACTACAAACTCCTTAGCAGTTAGGTGTTGTTTTGTTTTGTTTCCTGTGGCACTGGGGAAATAAACCAGTAATATTTGTTACTGGTTGGATGATGATATGGTTTCAATGGGAACCTCAACAAAGAAGACATCAATATGAGAATGAGGTGTGACTTGGAGTATGTAACAAAATTCATCCCGGGCTGACTTCCTTGGTTAGAATGAACAGTCTGCTGGAGCCTCTGTTCTTTGCCTGTTGTGGTACCTGGTGTATTTTAGAGTAATTTATATCTCTTTAATTTTCTGTTTTTCTTGAGACTATGATGTCTAGAAAGGCAAATACCATTTACCCATAGAACCCAGCACATGATTGCTCATTAAATATTTGAAAACCAATTGTAAGTGCTTCTTCCTGGCTCTCTCCACCTTCAGATGCTAAGTCCTCTGCAGGATTATTTGGACTGGATGAGTGCAAGCATAATTCTGAGACTTGGGGTTGGTAAACACAGGAAAGATTTTCAGGAACAGATAGAAACAATGCCCTGTACATTCTCAAGGACAACATAATAGAAGGAATGTGGTTCTATACGGAAGCATTTTGAATGCTCATCCTTCTAATCAAGTATTAAAAACAGCAATCAGAAAACAGAGGACAAAAATCATGCATATAACATTGACCTTGCAACTTCCAAAGGCAGTGAAATAGGCCTTCTTAGAATGTGGATCCTGATTTATTCAATTAATAAACACGATTAGAGCATAGTGTGTGGTTTTGAGGCCACAGATGAAGGTCACTATTACCAGAGGAGCAAACTATAAACAGAGTTTCCCATATACTAATGGCAGAGTCATTGATTCCCGGGATCCAGCCATTCAGGGAAAAGCTGGAGAATCTCCTTTTATTTTCAAGGTACCACAGATAAAGGGGTTAATAGGCTTCTCTCCATCTATACAAAACTCCAGTCGGGCTGTGAGTGGCTTTTCTCCCCCAACATAGATCCCTGCAGAAACCGGCTGCTGACTTCGAAATGGCAGCACCAGAGAAAAGCTGCTCTAGGCTGAATAATTATTTCATGTCTGATCCCTCTGTCTAATACCAAGCGAGTGAAGCAAACCCTTTAGTAAAACAAATACCCTCATTATGCTGATAGGAGCAAGGAGACAAATGGGAAGAGGCAGCTGATTCTGTTGCCCAGGCAGGCGCCAGTGAGGATTGCTCGAGGGCATCTGCCGTTTGGAACAGCAAAGCCATCTCCATGGAAGATTTGGGCCATGCTGTTAGCTGCCTGCACTGGCCCCACCAGGGGGATGCTACTGAAGGGGAGATTAGAACAGCTCTGCTTCCCGCATGGACGTGATATTTGGTAAATTGATTTCCATTTTTACTAACTGAAAGCTAGTTGCTAATGGGGGAATGATTCCTGGGTGCCATATGGGCTCATGGATATTTTCTAATTTAGTGGCTTGAATATTATCTGTTCATCTTTATATTAAGATGTTTTATTGTAATTATTTATACTGCGCCTAGCTGAAACAAACAGCTATTTGTTGAAAGGTTAAATGAGGAGAGTTGATGGCTTTGGCTCATGCTTGGGGAATCAGAAGACACCCACATTATTTCAATTATGTTCCAGGAAGCCACATGTCAGAGAAGAACATGGTCTGCAATCTTGATCAAAGGACAATGATGAAACTTAGATCTCATGCACAGCACAGACTTAGTTAATATCATGGCCTGATAGAGCCAAAAGGATCTTAGCAATCATTTATTCAAAACCATTTAGAAACTGAGGGTTTGGAAAGGGAAGGTGACTAACCCAAGACCATACAGATTTAAGAATGTCCCAGGTCTTCAGGAACCCAGACTTGTGAATTCTCTGCATAACCCCTTTGTTCTGCATTCTGTCTTTCTTGCTGTGGCCCATTTTAAAAATGTGACTTCATGGGGCTGTGGTTGTGGCTCAGCGGCAGAGGGCTTGCCTCGCACGTGTGAGGCACTGGGTTTGAGCCTCAGCACCACATAAAAATAAACAAACAAAATAAAAACATTGTGTCCGTGTATAACTAAATAATATTTTTTAAAAACTGTGACTTAATGATCATGCTGCTTGGAGGAGATTTATAATATATATATATAAAATATATATATATAAAACCTTTCAAAAGTATAAAATGCATATCTATATACATATATACCTAAACTATACATAAACTATATATAAATGTATATATTAATATATAATTTAAAGAGAAAAGATCAATAATCTACTATCCAGGAGAATGTGGCTGGTACAGCATTTCTGTGGTCTAGACAATTAAAAATCCACATCGTGTACGACCATAAGAATGGGAAATTGTACTCCATGTATGTATAATATGTCAAAATACATTCTATTGTCATGTATAACTAAAAAGAACAAATAAAAACATTTTTAAAAGAATTCTTTACCTATAGTCATTACTGAGTTTCCCCAAACCACTCAATCCCATTATGGTCTGAACATTTGTGTTCTCCTCAAATTCATGCTGAAACTTAATCTTCAGTGTAGCAGTCTGGGGTAGTAGGTCCTTTGAGAGAGCAGCTCTTGAGGACTCTGCCCTTATGAATAGGATTTGTGCCCTTATAAAGGGACCTGAAGGAGCTTATTTGCCCCTCTGTCATATAAGGTTACAGGGCGAAGGTGCCATCTTCAAAGCAGAGAGCATCTCTTTTCAGACACTGAGTCTGCAGCACTTTGATTGAAGCCTAGAAAATTGTGAGCAATAAATTTATGTTGTTTATAAAGCACCCAGTTTGAAATTTTGTTGTAGTATTCTGTCTTATTCCCTGGGCTGCTCAGGGTAGAGGAACAGAAAAGATGCTAAAACCAAACCCTGTCTGATGGACCAGACACTTAGAATGTGTCTAATCAGACTCCATCCTTACAAACACAAAGGAAACTCTCCCTCTCATTCACTTAGACATGTGCACACATACATTCAAATCAACAAGGTGTTATTTGACAATCACTAAATAATGGATTCACTAAATACTATGTATTTTAAGAAAATAGGTTTCTTTCTCTAGGGAAGTTTTCTTATGATTTTGGGGGACTTATTAAGCTGGATGCTAGAAGGTGAAAATTCATGTAATAAAACAAGAAAGAAGTGTCCATTTCAGGGGAGAGAACAAGTTCAGTTCATGTGGAACTGACCTTGATATACTGGTGATGGGGCAGGCCTGGGATTAGGAGATGTGATTGTGTTATCTTGCACTGGCCTCAGGGGCACATACTGGCAGAAGAGGAATGTTTTCAGGGAGTGTAGTAGGTCAAAATTATAGGTAAGATACACTAAGACTACACATTAATGAAGCTGGTACTAATTACAATGCGTATGTACATTACAATGCATACGTACATGTGCAATTGGTTGCTTTTGGGAATTTAAAGTGGATTATATATGAGAGCAGTTATTCCCTTTGGTAATTTACAAGAGGGAGCTATCTCTTCCTCAAGCTTCCACATCCATCTGGCCTCAACCCTATTCTCTGTCAATCTAAGTCAAATTTAAAATAAGAAAAAAAATTCTGCAATTGAAGTTGTCTATTTTTTGCTAGTTATGTCTAGCTCCTCAATGCTGTCTGTGATTAAATCAAATGTTCAAATAGCTGTTAATAGTCTTACTGTGATTTAAGTTAAAACTTTTTAGTCTCATTCAACACATAGTCGACAGATATTTCTTGTCTTAACCATATGCCTGAAATGGGGCTGGCACCTGGGACTTGAAACAAGAACTGGGAGAGGGTGGATCCCAGTCCTTAAGAGACCTGAGTCTCCTAGGTGAAGTCAAATGTTGGAAAATATTGCAGAAGTGATGTTAGAAACCTGTGCAGTGAACCTCGTACATGGAAAGCACTTAATACATGTGTGTGAACTCAACAACCTCTCTTCTTTAGCTCTAAATCTCATTCCTTCCTGCCTTTCCAGGGTCCTTAAGTGTCCCCTCCTCACAGTCTATCCATGTTTCTCTTTCAGCAGAATTATTCCGTTAGTTTATAAACATCTTCACCTAAAAAATAATTAACAAAAATCTCTTTCAGTCCCATAACTTCCTTCAACTCTTACCATTCTCCCTCCTTCTGTCTGCTTTGTAAGCATTTCTGCTTCTCCACTGGACAGTGCCTCTCAAACTTACTCCAGTGAGGCTTCATCAGGCCTACCACCTCATTCATGCTGCTGCTGTGTGGAGAGCTATGATTCCTTTGCCATCTATCCAAGTGAGTTTGTTAATTCTTTGTTTAACTCCTCCATAGCATTTGATAAAATAAACACCTCTCCTTCTGGAACTTTCCTTTTTCTTGCCATCATGGCACTGGCCACTTCTGGTTTTCCACCAAGCCAAGGCGTCACTCCTCTTCTGCATCACCTCTGTTTTACCTCCTGAATTTCCTCTTGGGATTTTCCATAGGTGATATAATCTTTAACTTGGTTTTAAATATAATCTCTGTGCAAGTGGCCCACAAATTCTTTCTCATAGGAGTTTTCTCCCTTTTCACACAACCTGATGCATTCTTTAGTACATCTCTCGTATAATACCTCTGCTCTTCTCATTCCCCTACAAACCGTGTGGGAATATCCTACTGTTTGTCTTTTTCCTTCAATTCCTACAAAATCGTGAGTAGAAATTATAGACTCTAACTCTAAATCAAGTCCTAAGTTATTGGTTTCTTCTTCATCTTGATTACTACAGCCCAGTCAAAGCCACAGCCTCTTCTAAATCAGATCTATTCAATAGTAACCCAACTGATTTTCTTAATTCTCCTTTTATTCACTTATAGTGTTCTACAACATAGCCAGGATTATCTTTTAAAAATATGCCAGGTGCTGGGGCTGTAGCTCAGTGGTGGAGTGCTTGCCTTGCATGCGTGAGTCACTGGGTTCGATGCTCAGCACCACATAAGAATAAATAAATAAAATAAAGATATTGCATCCATCTACAGCTAAAAAAAAATTTAAAAAAATAAAAATAAAAATATGCCAGATTATGTTCATTTCCTACTTAGGACACACAAATGGCATTGAGCATCATCATCTAAAAGCAAAATTCTTTCTCTGTGTTATAAAACCTTAAATGAAGCTGGGCGTGGTGGCACACACCTGTAATCCCAGCATTTTGAGAACTAAGACAGGAGAATCATGAGTTCAAAGCCAGCCTTAGCAACAGCGAGGTGCTAAGCAACTCAGTAAGACCCTGTCTCTACACAAAACACAAAATAGGGTTGGAGATGTGGCTCAGGGGTCGAATACCTCCTCAGTACCAAAAACAAAAACAAAAACCCTTAAAAGATAGGTCTTTGCTTATTGTTTCAGCTTCCTCTTGAATCCACCCTGTGCTGTGCTAATGAATGTGCAAGAACAGATGTGGGATGGGAGGGAGGGTTGAGGATTGGTTGAAAGAAGCCCTGATTTACAGTATTTGCCAGTTTCTCTGGTATAAATATTCCTACCATGGCCAATGTTAAGCTGCCAAAGCAATACCTAACCAGCTCACAAAATTCTAAAATAGCGACATTGTCTTTCAGTATCAGTACAAGGGAGGTAGCACCAGGTGTAGACCTGCACAAGGCTCTAGCAAGCCTATCTTCATCATTTCCTCGAACACATTATTTGAGAAAAGTAGCTATCTCAATCAGTGGATCCCATTTCTCCCTCTGCCTGAAATGCTCTTCCACTTGATCATAACATAGAACAAGAACTATGATTGCTATTTAGGTCTGATCTGAGCTTCAGAGTATTCCTTACTGAGATTTTCTTTGAAAAAGCTATATAGCTACCATGTGGTTATTCTGTAGAATGTCATTCAACATTCTCTCTCTCCATAAAACTGGAAGCTACCTGATGTTCACCTAATGTGAATATTTATTTGAATTCTGTTTGTCTCACTTAAAAACAAGCTTCATAATTGTGGGACCCTTCTTTATCATCTTGTCTGCTCTATGCCCAGTACTGAGTGCCTAACACATACTAGATGCTTAATTTGAAAAACAAATCAATGAATAAAATAGCATTTTTAGCACAATTGATTTCTGCTTGCATATATCATCTTTGTTATAACCAAAAAGTCAAATTTCTCAAACTTAACTTGTTTTTCTTCTGTTTTGGCATTTGGCAGTCACTCATTTCCTAGCCTACAAAGCTGTGCCTCTTCCTTTACTCTTCAAATACCAAACATTTTTTACCCTGCAAGGTTCTAATTATTCTAAGGTTTAATTATTCTAATTATTCCCTTCCTTTTAAGAAGTCTTTTATGGTCATTGCAGGACACACAGTTACTCACCTCTGAAAACTAGCCATGCATTTTAACTGCATATGCCTATGGTAATTGCTCATGTACTGTCAAGGGATACACTATGTAACTCCCTTGTTCTGTGATCTAGCACTTGTATTTTTATGTAATGTTTCCAATGCTCAGATAGTCTGCCTGCCATTTGACTCCGCTTCCATAGTTCCACTATACGCTTGTATCTCCTTGAAGGTCCCCTCAGATTCTTGGGCCATTTCATAAACTCAGTGCCTATTTAGTGAATGTCCATTGATTGGATATATTTTATGGTGTGTGAGTGTCCATGGATTGGATCTTCTTTCATTTTCCTCTGTAGATAAGCCTGCTATCCTCCTTTACCTTGCCTTGTGCTCTGCGAGACTGACAGGCATGCACCCTACCAGAGTCCTCTTGTTCCTCTTGGCTATAATGGAGTGGAGTTGATGGGGTGCATAAGTCTGGATCTGGTGGGAGAAAGAAGAGTGAGTTGACAGTGTGCATTCCCCTGGTTCTCTCCCTCCTCTGCAGGGTCATTGTGGGGGCTTGCTTCACCTTTTGTTGTAAAGCCTCAACTCTCATCAGGTATTTTCTCTACATAATATTCTAGTTTCTCTTGGCTTAAGGGTGGTTTCTAGATTTGTAGTACTTTTCTACTCTCTGGCATTTCTGTACACATTGTTTACACTTCTATAAATGGTCCTTTTATTAAACTGTCCTCAAATTACTGAATTTGAGGGCGACTCCTGTTTGCTGCTAAATCCCATTGAATTATCTCCTTTTAATAGATCCCCACCCATTATTTAGTACATAGCTTGAATCCTACGTCTGCTATTAAGCTGTCTCTAATCACTTCTTTTTTTTAAATATTTTATTTTTTAGTTGTAGGTGGACAGAATATCTTTATTTTATTTTTATGTGGTGCTGAGGATCGAACCCAGTGCCTCATGCATGCCAGGCGAGCACGCTACTACTGCGCCATAACCCCAGCCCCTCTAATCACTTCTGATAGAAATAAGACTCAGTAAATTTTATCTCAGTTGCAGTTAGCCATGTCATCCCTTTATATAGCCAAATCCCTTTGTAAAGGATTTTCTGCCCTTGATAGAAATTAAATTTTCAGAAAGCAAAGCTGTGACTATCTGCCTAAACATCTCTCTTACTCTTCCCTATCCCTGTCACCCCTGCCCTAGGCTAAGTTATGTGATGTCTCACCTGAATCATGACCATTCAGAGACCTTTCTGATTAATTAGGTTGTTTCTTCAGCTGTCCACCCCATGGTCAGAGTGATGTCTAATAGAATAAAGCTAATCATGCCTTTATATCACTATCCTAAATGTACATACATACAGAGACTACACACATGTCCTCTAATTGCCCTTCAATGTCCTGAGGGAAAAAAAATCAAAACTCTTTAGCTTCATTCACAAGGTGTCCCATGGTCACTATCTGTACTTCTCCATTCTTCTCTCCTCCTGAGGTTTTCCTGCTCCTTCTACTTCAGTGATCTTGCTGTCTTTCGGTGTTCCAGAAGCTTCATGTGCCCTGCTGTCATGAAGCCTGTGATACGTAATCTCTACTCCTCACTCTTCCTTGATTAGCCTGCTTGTTTCCTAGATGTCAGTTTAGGTATCATTTTTTTTTTTCCCAAGAAGTATTCCTGACTTCTGTAGCTAGGTCATATCTCTTTATTTCCAAGCCTCTTTTCTTTGTAGCATTCACCAGAGTTGCGAAATTATATTTAGTTTGAAGAATATTAGCATAGATTAGCATACAGCCCCCACTAGCTCACAAGCTCAGAAACAGTGTCCAGATCTGCTTACCGTTGTACCACCATTACCTGGTAATGCTAGGGACTCAATAAATATTTGCAAAACAAATATGTGATTCTGACCCAGTTGAAATAAATGCCTCTTATCTACTGAATTTCCTCCCAATTATGTTTGTTTTTCTTTTGATCAGTATTTCTATTTTAATCAGATCAGTAGACAAATCATCATGACAAAAAAAGAATAGTTTTTTTTAAAACTACATAAATATTTCAGGTTCATTTTAAAGCAGTGATAACAACAGATAAATAAAAGAAAAATAAAACTCCAGAGATAATTATTGTTAATATAATGCTGTACTTTTTTCGAGAATGTATTTCTATATTGTATTCAGGAGTCCTTTGGATATAAGAAACAGCAAGCAAACTAAATAAAGGTTGGATAAGAAGTGGGTTTACTGGAAGGACATCTAGTAAGTTTACATAATCAAAGGACAGATTAACATTCCAAATATGGAAGGTAAGGAGAATAATTGGAACTCAAATCTCAGACTCCATGAGCTTTCTTGCTCTTTGTCTCTGACTGTACTTTCTATCTGGCCAGTTTCATTATATCTTTCTACAGATCAGTTTCCTCCATGTGGGAGGAAGTTTAACTCTAAAATAGAAAAGATTTTCCTCTTTCTAGTTTTGAAAGAATTCTGGTTCTGGGGGAAAAGTTCTCACTAGTGATCATATCTTGATTCAGATCCTGAACAAGAGAGGTGGCATTACAAGCTTGAGTGAGGAACAAGTGACAAAAGAAAAGTTCCAAAGAAGGTCGATGGTTGTTGGGAGACACCCACCACAACACAGATGTGTGTGTGTTGGAGGGTTAGGCACACTGTTTCCCAGCCTTTACCCTATATAATATTTTTCAACCATCTTTAAAAGGATGACTATGAAAATATAGAATTTCTGTCATCCTGACAGGCCAGAGAAAGCATTTGTCCTAGACTTGGCCGGGGAGGGCAGTTTTCTTTCAGTGGGGAGACCACTGACGGATGAGAGGTGGAGGTAAGGAAACCACAGAGCAAAGGAGGAGGCCTAGTGGGAGGCTGAGCACAAAGATCCTGGATTTAGGCCACAAGGAGGAAAAGTCACTCAAAAGAAAGGCCAGCAGTCCAAATGAGCTCATTTTCGAGAGAGGAAATGGGAGTTAATGAATAAAGATAGAACTAGGAATCTAAGGAGATAATTGGCCTTACTAGATATAGGGTCTCTTGCCAGAAGACTACATCCTAAAAATGCTAATTCAGGGCCCCAGAAGATTGGAGCAGCATTAGATAAGAACAGACTCATTAGACTTATTTGCAGAAGAGTCAGGAAGGGCCTGGAGAACAGGGATATAAATCAGCGTCTTGGTCACGAGGAGGAAGATGTATGCCACTCATTTTTCTCTGGCCCAGAATCTCCGAGGCTTGGCTGCTCCCTCCGCTGTGCCCGGAGCTAGTAAAGTGATGAAATTAGCTCACTCACCCCTGAGGTCTGCTGAAGACATGTCTCTCCATCCTGATGCTCAAGCTGCCCATCAGAGTTTCCCAGAAGCTGGGAGGGGCTGTTCTTAGCTGTCTGTCCCAACCCCTCAGGGATGCTTTCTCCCAGGGGCCTACAACCCTGACTCTTTGGACCTGGCCAATGCCAGCCACCCACAGAGCACTATTAGCATTATTTAAATACTATTTCACTTTTTATACTCACATGGCAGGTTACATGATCTCAAATTCATGAAGCATCTGCTCTCTCCTCATCTATCCACTCTGGAGATAATTTTAAAAGGTACTTTTTTTTTCCTAATGACTTTAAATTTAATGCTTTTTTCTTTTTTTTTTTTTAAACATGGAAGTTTGGGAGACTTTGAAAAAGTCATACTCAGCAAAAAAAAAAAAGTAATTTATACTCTCTAGTTAATAACCTCTTATGTGCTTTAATAATTTAAACCAATTATCAATGGGAAGGTCTATAGTGTATACTTCAATGATTGCTTTTCGTATATTTCCTCCTTTCTTTCATGCCGTATGCCACATGTCCTCAATGTGTCTCCAGTGCCTATTATCTTTGCTACACACATAAAATAACTGCGTTAGCTAGGAGAACATGACCTTGACACTGAGAAAAGCAGTCCTTTAAAGGATAGCTCAATTAAAATCTCAGGCCTCTGTTCCTGATTGGATTTCATTACTATTCATAAGACTGTGGAGCACTGAGCCACGTGCTTGCGGGTCCTCAAGGATAGTTTCAGAAAAGGTACATTAAAGTTATCAGTGGGATGTCCGCCTGGGGCCTGTTGGTGCCACATCCCCCAAAAGCTCATTAGCCTGAGTGGCTTGAGGAAGTCTTACTCTCCAGATGAACATTTGTGTCCCTCTGTTAGACTAGGAACACCTTGAGGGAAACTTCAATGGACTTGTTAGGAGCATGAACTAATGGATTCAAGCTGGGCTAAGTTTGAATTGAAGGTCTGAAATTTAAAGGCTGGTGATCTTGAGTGATTTATTTGAACCTGCTGAATTCATTTTATTCACCTGTAAAATGGGAAGAATAACATTTTCCTAGCAATGTGGAGATGGTGTGTCTGAGAGGCTTGGCTCAGTTCCTGGTCCACAGTAGGCACTGAAGCTTGAATAATAGTAATAATAATAATAATAATAATCACACAAACCAATAAGTTACTTTTCTTTTTACAGACTCAGGTCAATCATTGCTAAGTTAAGATTTATATATTCATAAATCAGCTTACATAAAGTGAAAGTGTGGGGAAGATGCCACATTCCATGCTCTGATGCTCAGGAAAAGGAGAGAAATGTGAAGTGGAGCAGGTAGGGAAGGAGGCTTCCTTGCAGATTGGGATGTGAAATGAGTCAGAAACATGGGCAGTGGGTATGGAATCCCTTAGACCATAAAAAACTAATGGTTTGTGCCAAATCGAAAGAAAGCATTTCAGGGATGAAGCATATTTAATTCTAAAGACAGGATTCCTGACGTGGTCAGAAGGAGATCAGGCAGAACATCAGCAGCAGAACCTATCCATAAATTACCTGAAGGCTTCAGAAAGGAGGACCAATACTGAATTATGTGCCAAGATCAAAGCAGTAACTTCAGTACTCCAAAGGCAGTACTTCTGATCTTTATTCTCCCATACAACTGATCCTCCTGCCCCATGAAAAATACTATGGGAAATTGAGGACCACTGTTCACCCTAGAAGTAATAATTACTTGGGAAGACAGGAATATCTAGAGAACTGCATAACTGCCATTCAGAATCTCTGGAGAGGTAGAAGTTTAGTTTGGGTACTTCTGACACTAGTTGCCTTTGCTCTCAATGGGGAAGAGTTACCATGATGTGAATTCATATGTGACTTGACCTAACAGAGTCAAGGCAGAGTGGAATACTTGTTAAATAGATGAAGAAAAAATTTCATTCAAGTTTACCCTGCTTCCACACCAGTTCATTACAGTCTCTGGGCAAACAGTAGCCCAATTGCTCTACCAATATTACCATGTTCCAAGGCTAGGCCTCTGTGCAGATGACTTGTGCTGGATTCATGACATTATACCTTGGACCTGTGTCAATGGATCCTGTGACACTTTGCTCCTTTTAGGTTATGGGAAACTCACCTATTCCTTAAGACAGTCATGTAGAATAGAGTGCAGAGTAGCAGAAACCCATTTCAATGGCACTGGGGGAAGGCAGTGTTCAAGGAGGTCAAATATACACCCCTGCAAAATCATTTTATTTTATTTTATTTTAAATATTTATTTTTTTTTAGTTGTAGGTGGACAGAATATCTTTATTTTATTTTTATGTGGTGCTGAGGATCGAACCCAGTGTTTCACGCGTGCTAGGCGAGCACGCTACCACTGCGCCATAACCCCAGCCCCTGCAAAATCATTTTAGTTGATCCACAGTTAGTGAGGGCACCTGGAACCAGAGTTCTGGCATTTTGTTCCAACATCTAAGACTAGTCTACATGCAAAGGTGAATACATGACTTGTCAAATGTTTTCCCTAAAGACACAGGGGAAGGAAATTCTAAAATGTTCATCACTTGCTAAATCCCAGTTGTCTTCTCTATATCAAACTGTTCTGCAATGGCTATTTTGGGCCAAAAACATTTGGAGGTTGCCCTGCTTGCTTCTCCTTGCCAGGGCTGGGGTCAGCTTCATGACTCTGATAAAGTGCGGCTATATCTCTGAGTCCATTGGCAGAGCAGCAGCTATCAGCTCTCAGGATGCCCATTAGTCTGGACCATAACTAAAAGACTAGGCACAAACACGAAGAGGTGAACCAGCTTTCATTTTATGGGGCTGAGATTGTCCTTTGTGATTTGCTCTCTGTCTCTTAATTCATGTGTTAATTTCCCTCTTTCAGCAGACCCTTTCTCCCATGTGTCCAACATTACACTGCACTTAGCTTTCTTCTTAAACTCAGCATCTTAGCCAATGGCCAGTTTTTATATTCAAGAGTGAAAAGTCAAAACCAAGCAACACCACAGGAGAAATAAGAGCTTGATAGCTCAGTTTATTCTCTGCATCATCCTGTTACTTTCTGATAGTCTTATGTTCTGGGAATGAATTCTCTTCCTTTGGGTTCTGAGCACAGATTAGATTTTTGAAGCAAGAGCAGAAACTCCAAGAAGTACTTTCTTGAGATACCTAGACTTCAGAGGCAAACTTTAGAGTAACAAGAGGAAAAGCACGATGAAATATTACAAAGAGTTCTGGTGTTCAAACCAAGGGCAACCTTTGAAATGCTGGATAGGTTGCTCTTGAACTTTGAACTCCCAAAGTTGGAGGACTGATGACATTTTTTTTAGCTTAAAATATTGTTTTAAAAAACTCTTACTATTGGCAGAGATAGGCTACTGATCCTTCCAGAAATTGTTTCATAATCATGAGTTTTAATGTCAAGTTTTCCTTTTCCATTACTGTTGTTTTGGCATAAATGAAATTAAAATTATAAGACTTTACTTCTCATTTATTGGTCAACAGAACCTACTTCTTTCTTGTTGTTTAACGTGCGTGGAAAAGTGCCTGAGTTGTTACTATTCCACACAGAAGGAGCAGTGGTCATAAAAATCATGAGATTGAACAAGAACGAAAGCCCATAACAAGTGATAGCGAATTGTCTGAAAGGATCGGTAAGTATTCCTCACATAATCTGTGCGATTAGATCTCCTCTCCTACCTGAGCAGAGCAGTTTTACTTCCCCATTATTCAGTATGTTCTTCCACCTTGACATTGATTTACAGGCAGACTGAGGACGTATAAGCAGCAGGACGGTGGGAGGGGGCCTGGAAGAGTAAAAACTGGCCTCACAGAAGAGGATTGTCACTAATCACCACATTGTCAGCCACCAGACCCAATCTGGGAAGAGGATGAGCAGTGGGCAGTGTGAGGCCATTTGGCTCAAGAGTTCAAAGGATGGACAATCACAGCTGCTTCCCTGATAAAGCCTAAGGCAAGATCGCTGCAGAACGCAACTTAGGAGAGTTGAGGGAGGATGAAAATGAACATGGAAAATTGGAGCTGCCTTAATTTGCTGAGCTAGCATATGCTACAGAATAAATATATGGTGCAGGCAAAGCCCAAGCCACACAGTAGCTCCCATTTCTTGCCAGGCCAGGGTCTTAAAGAGAGACCTATGCATCTGTTGGCCTGTCAGCTGCAGGTTTGAGTCCGCAGAGGTTTCTGAGGCTGGATTATTGGTGTGTGGCGCTCTCTAGACAAAAGCATCTCCCTGGACTGGGGAGGAAGGCAGCCAGGGATGAGATCATTACAGGGGCAAGACAGGACACTACGGGCCCAGAAATATAACAGGCTTATCTGATGCTCAAGATGCACATGAGCCTTTTGCTTCTGTCAGAGTTTCTTCCTCTCATTATCATTAACACACAAATTATCACTTGCTAACTCCCATGAGCTTCCTGACTATAAGGAAAACGTTTCTCTCATCATCAGCTAATGAGGACATTTTGTCCCTGTAATCCCTAAAGAAGAGTACTCCTCCCCTAATTAATCAACAAATATTTATGGAGCAGCTTTGGCACACAATCCCACTGCCTGCCATTCCCTCGGAGTAGGTCCTTCCCTCCCCTGTTCTCATGGAACTCACTCTGCCTGCACTGCTTTGATACTATCGGATCATTTCCTCTTCAAATGGCTGATTCTCCCACTACATTTAGTGCTCTCAAGCTCGGGAATAATATTTTATCCATCCCTATAAGTCTAGTGTCTAGAATAATTTCTGGTATACAGTAGGTGCCTAATAACTTCTTCAGGAATAAGTAAATGGATGAATATGTCGATGGTTCTCATCTCTCTGGTGCTGTGACAGAGGAAAATTGGAAGTCACATCCTTTATTCCTTGAGGAACTCACAGTCTAGATGTGGGTCAGATGAGAATAAATTTATCAGACAGTGAATTGCTAAATACTTATTCATGCGATAAGTATTCTAAGGGGTGAGATCTGCATAGGCAGGGGAAAGCAGGGACTTGAATTTCATTTGGAAATTGGAAATGGCACTGACATATTCATAGGAAATGATAGAAACTCCTAACCTGTTATTCCTTCAAGGCAATCAGAAATTCAGGGCTCATGTCTGAAATGAAAAGTTTGTGATGTTCATTTGGACTGTGGAAGGTCAGCATTAAGAAGGGAATTACATGTTCTATTAAGTACAGGTATGCCCCTCCTCTGCTCAAGGAAGACAGTATCTAAGGCTCTGTGGATATTCTCAATGTTACCAGGCTCTGGCCTCTCTGCAAACCCTCTGTCTTTTCCCCTTTTTTACATCATTATCGTGGGGACACACTGAAAACACTCATGGCCAAGCACTCTTAAAATGATGCCGTGCATGTGGAATATGTAAAGATGGCAACAGAAAAAGAAAAAGAAATTTGGCACATGGGGCATGATTTTAAGTGATGCCAGTGCTAGCTTTTTTCTCCAGAGCTGATCCTGTTATGAGCTCCTCCCTCTTGGGGATGCCTCTCTACATGAGCGCTCCAAATACTTTCCTCTGTGATGACTGCTAGGTGTGGGATTGCTTCTGCCCATATCTAGGTCAATGTCCTGTGGCTGGCCTGCCTCATCTGCTGGACCCAACAAGGAGACCTCTGCATCTACACGTTCTGCCTCATGTATGCATCAGGCCCAACTCAGCTGTACCCTGCCCAGGAAGTTCATGGTAGATCCTAGATCATGTTGTTGCACCTACAACCATTCATTCACCAGAACTGGTTCACCCAGAGAGCATCCTCCATTTTCTTTTTTTCAAAATAAGATGAATCCTATGGGCAAGATATTTGTAGGAATCCTTTGAGAAGGGAACTTGAGAAGATGTAAAGAAACTTCAAATGGATTAAAGAGAGCAAACATTTATTGCTAGAATTTACAGTCACTTTCCATATAACTCCTGGTGATGCCTTGGGAGACCAAGGAGGATGCCAGGGACCATCTTCTCATGAATTATCTTCCTGGTGCCAGCACTTTCCCAAGTTGCCCTAGGAGCAAAGCTCATGGTCCAGCAGCTAGCTTTCAGGTGTGGTTCTTAGAGTTGTGAGGAAGAACAAACTTTCTAATGTAGCAACACCTTTTTGCCCTGAAGAGGTAAGTATGTCTTTACATGGCTCAGCACAAATTCTTTTTCAGTGCTTACCTATATTCCAGATGTGCACTTGGATAGGCACTTGCAAAAATGAGGGATCAATTAAAGGAAGCCCAGCAGGTTGAGTTTAGGAAACTAGGCTCTGGACCTAAAATAGGACACATAGCTTCTGTTATGTTCATTTTTATGTAGTTTCCATGGGATGATGGAATCATCATAATCTAGGGATGATGTCAGTCATCATCAGACAGGGCAGTCAGTTAGCTAAGGGATGGAGTGAGTGTGAGGACAGCAGAGCTTGGGAGGGAAGACTTAGAGGCAGAGGATTGCTTTGAGAAGAAAAGTGATCGGATGGTTTAAGTCAACGGTCTTCTGACTCCAGGAATGCCTATGAAATGTTTGTGAACACGGAGAACAGGTCAGAATAAAGATACCACAGAGAAAGGCCTACAGTATCACCCGTCCCTCCCTGAAATGAGTTTCCTTGCTCTCCTTCTCCCCTATGGGGTTGAGACAGAGGCCTCCTCAGTCTCAAGGACATGACCTGGTAATCCACACTATACAGAATAAAAAACATAGTGTCCCAGATAATTTAACTCAAGGTGAGGTTGAGCAGGCTCCACCCTTATGTGAGTCTTTTTCTCATATGAAAAATTAAAGACTTGAAGAAAGTGGTCTGTAAGTACTCATGCAGGTAATATATTCTTTGAATCTTTGGCTTCACAGTCAGTCATTGAGGAAAGAATACTGGTAAGGCATATATTAGGTTCAAGTGTGGAGTTTCCAATGAATAGACTAGACATTCTGAGGAAAACATTCTAGGCAATAGCTATTCCACTTAGGCAGATCAGCTGGCTGCCCACAGGGTCCTGGTGCCGATGGTCGCTAGCAGAGTCTAACGCATTGGTTCTTAGGCAAGGAACATTAGTGGGGAAGATGGGCATTCATTGTTCATTTATTTTGCCAGAAATTCAATAAATATTTCTTTTTTTCTTTGAGATGAGTGTCCCCATGTTTCTTAGGCTGGAATTCAACTCCTGAGTTCAAACAATCTTCCTGCCTAAGCCTTCCAGGTTGCTGGGACTACAGTTATGTACCACCATGCACAGCTCAATAAATAGTCTATGAGTGCTGCCCATAGCCAGCTTTGTGTTGAGGATGTAAGAAAAACACAAGCAAAACTAAGACCTAGTCTTTGTCTTCAAGGAACTCATCATCCGGTGACCAAGATGGGGTGATAACTCAGGAGAGGCCCAGCCCAGAGCGTCAGCCAGAGAAGGGAGGCTCCTTGGCAGGGGTTGCCCAGAGCTGCATTTGGAGGATGGGTTGGACTTTGAAATACTAGGGGTGATGAAGGGGAGGCAAGTGAGGGCAGGAAGGTGTTAGTGATAAAGGGCTGCTTATTCTGGGAGGGCACATGAGTGGAGGTAGAAGGAGATGGAAAGTGAAATACGTCCCTGATCCCTGACTCCCATGCCATACCCAAGGGAAAAGGCAAACTTGGACCTGGACCACAGGATATAAAACCCTGCATCTAGTATCCATCCCTGTTCCTGCCACGCTTGGTGGCGTTGTGCATCTTGCCCGGGGTGCATTCTGCAGTTTGTGGATGCTTATTATCCATAATAATCATAATAATTAATAAAACCTTTAAAAGGGGGCTTTAATCATGCTTGTGCTTTGCTTCCAAACACATAATAAAAAGGAATTACTTATAAAAGTGACAAATTTATTCCTAATTATACCATTATTTTGTTATGCAATACAAGTAAAGCAATCTTTGAAGCTGGAAAAATGTCTCATGCAGAATTAATTAGAACAGTACATGGTTTGGAATTAGGCAATTATTTTATTGATATTTCACAACTAGAACTTTATAAGAGCACCTCAAATATTTTCATTATTGCTAGTAAATAGTTATTTTAAACACTCATTGGTATGAGTTCCAAAGACAAACTTCTGACTGTCCTTGGACTTATGAAAATATTTTTTAAACAGAGAGAAAATATATAGGATATAAAAGTCATTGTGGCCCCAGGGATGTTTTGAGAAAACAGATGGTAACCCTCAGGGAATTCATTTGTTGTTTGACATGACACAGCAAGGGAAGGTCTGTGGGACAGGGGAGGGCTCCACTCCACTATTGAAAGGATGCTCAGATGTCATGATTGTCTGATGAAGGGAATCCAGTGAGGGAGAACAGCTGACAGGTCTATGGTACTAAGATTGCAATTCTCATCTCTGGACTCTGTTGGCTATGATCTTACTTGAACAAAAATACATACATAATCTTGCTTTTCAAGTTATAAAAATAATATGTATTCATTATCTAATGCTCTTTCCCACTGCCTTCTGACCGAAGCCCACATCACCTTCATTTCATTTTTCTTTTAGATTAAAAAGCCCACGAGGGCTGTCGTGTATTCTTACTTTTCCTCATGCCCATGAAACTTGCCTCCTTCCCTGACTACTCCTAGCCTGTAAATAAATCAAAGCTAAGTGCTCATTTAGTTTTCTGCTTTAACTAGCCCTCATTCAGGACACATAGCACAGGTGCTAGGAAGACGTGCATATTTAGAAGATTCATCAAGCTTACAACTCCTGACCATCCTGGCTGGAGACTCTACTCTGCAGGAGGCTCCTACAGGTTTAACATCTGGATTCAGAGAGATGAGGTGGTGAGAGAGCAGCCACTAACCATTCAGAGATGACCCTGTTATGTGTGATGTGCTCATGTAGCCACTGTATGTTGGGCCATGATGTTGGAATCCCCTGAGAGAACAGGGACCTCTTTGTTCCTTGGGTTATTAAGGATAAATCTTCTTTTTGACCAGATGCATATAATTCTGGGAATACACCTGCAGAGAAAATATTTTGGCAGTCAAGGGCACTAGCATTCAAATGAGCTGCTTCCTTGTTTGAGAGAAGGAAGCAAAGAAAGAAAAGCCTAGAGAGGTAGAAGTGAGAATGAGGTCTCTATAATTCCCTGGGAGACTCTGGGCAGTGCGTTTGCTGACCTCAGTTCCAGCCTGAGATGTGTCACTTATTGTGCACCCTGAAGTGGGGCAGCTTTGGGCCTCAGTTTGTTAGATTTTAAAATGAATGAGTTGGACTAGTGGGTCCCTAGGGCTTCTGTGAGGTGTGCTGTGGTTATCAGTCCCAACCTGCAGGTGGCTTCTGTTTCGCTGGAGGCACAGGCACAGTGAGCTCTGAGTAGCTAAAATGATAAAAATGTTCTTCAGTCTTCCATAGCAGCCTTCTCAATCATCAGAGCTCTCTTGCGGCTCAGATTTGCTACCTAATATTTAACCTAAACCTTTTCCCTGCTTTTGTTTTAGTTCATCATCACTTGCTCGGTTCTATCAATCTACCTATGCATTTCTATGCCACCTCTCACCAGAGTGCTTAGCACCTGTCCTCTCTGAGCAATGAGGTTAATATTGAAGGTAAAATCCATTTCGTACAGATAATGTACTATAGACCTTTCAGAAGAGCTCTCTATGATAATGAGGAATGAGTTACCATGCTGAGGTTGTTTAAATGTCATTTATTTTAACAAGTGACACTCTGAATTTATTTAAAGTTGACTACAATGAAGGAAGGGTGGAAAGTTTTAAAGTTTCATGAAACAATAATAGAACTGCAAAGCAAGGAGGCCTGGAAGCTGGAGCAGGATGGCAATTCTGCTTACAAGCTCCAAGACAGGACAGGTTGGGTTGAATACTCCCTGAGGCCTGTGAACGACTGCAGGGATGTGGAGAATAAGGAAGTCATGGGCGAGCACCTGTTTGTCACTCTCTCTTTTCCATTTTCCTGTGTATTGTATATGCCATGTGCTCCATTATATCCCATTATGTTTCTGAGGACAGAGACATCTCAGATGTGGGAAGATGAGTGAACTAGAGTGAAAACACCCTTGTTCCCTTGTTTGCACTATTTAATAATCCTTCCACCACCACCTGGGGTCTGTGACTCCTGAGGCAGCCGTTGGTCAGTGGTTCCCACTTGCTTATTTGGCTGGAGTGTATTGTTAGTTTCTTGGAGAATAAAGACCTTGGTTTGTTCTCATTTCCGCTAATAGGGATGCACCAATTTAGACATGAAGCTCTCTTCTTGATCTTTCAAAAATGTTTTGGAGGGTAAGCAGTAGGCAAAGACTGCAGAATGTTCCTGGGGAAAAACAGTGGGGGGCAGAGGGATTACTCATCATTTCCTGAGTGAGCTAAGGGTTCTGTTGTAAGCAACAGAAATCAGTTATAATTAATTTAAGGGAAAAAGAACTGGGTGGAGAGGAGGCGGTTTTATTGTCAGGATGCAGGTGTACCTCATAGGACACAGAACAGCCAGGCCTCTCAAGGGCATAGAAAGGGAGTGAAAAGCCACAAGGAAACCGTATAATGATGACTCTTTCTATGCTTCTCTGCTCATCTTCCATTTTTCATGCTCTCTCAGACAGACCTCCTCTGTTTGTCTCTTATGTATTGGGCAGAAGATAGATACCCAACAATTTCTCAAAGTGTGTCCTCTCAGTCTCAGGCCCACAGAATACACTGGCCAAATTTCAACTCCAATTCCATCTTCTTAGGAGAGAGAATCTGATGGGTTTGGTTGAAGTCAAGAGTTTACCCTCTTAGATTTGATTAGTTCACACTGCATACATGTATGGAAATATCATACTGACTCCCATTTGTATGTATAAATAATACATATTAAGAAAAAAGTCCACCCTCAATAGCTAATAACCATACAATCCCCTTATTGTCCTCATGGCTAATGTTGGATGTTGTAAATCAATTATATATCCGCACTAGTAAACAATGACAATAAACAATAACAATTTTAAAATATTAATTAAGAATCTACAAATCATCTCCTGGTTTAATCACTTGGCTAAGGCAGGAGGAGAAAAGAGAAAGACAAAAAGAAAAACAGAGTGGGCTCTTGGGGCTTGTTCCTGTATATAGAAGAAGCACTCTTCATAGAATGTGGCCATTTTGAACTGCGCAGATATCATCAAATATTTCTAGTTCATCAGAGAACTTTAGAGCATGCATGAAGCTGAGCGTAGCATCCACGGCAAAGCTGTCCTGGAGAGACAGCATAGGGTAGTTTGCCAATCTAAGTGAAATGCTGTCTGAAGGTGAATGATTTTTGTGAAGACTTAGATCATAGCAACATTTTTTAAAGTTAAATAAGTTATTTTCTTTTCACTCCAATCAATTCCCTTATTTGAACATTTAAAATAATTATAGGCTACAGGTAAATTATATATTTTACACATGCTAAATTATAACCCAATCTCCACCAATTAATATTTATCGAGCAATGAATGGGCAAAATATGCTAACTTGGGGATTCAAGACCTGAGTGTAATTAAGTATTTCGGCTGGGAAAGATTATAACTGCATCTTCCCAACATCCCTCCCTCCTCTCCCCAGTGTATGTGAAGGGAAATGTAAGGATAATATGCTAACTCTTAGCTTATCTCTGAAGTTGTTTACACAGGAAAAAAAATCAATTACTTTAAATATTTTAGATCTTATTCCTAGTAACTAACCAAGGACAATTTATGATGGTCTTAAAAGCCAGGCCGAGGAATCATATTTAATTTTGTTTATTTTCATTCCCAAGGGCTTCTTGTGGGTCTCTTATAGACAAACACCAGCTTCGGGTATACTATAGTCAGCAGACGAGTAACCAGTCTACTTAATACTGTGGATGGTATCAAAGGGCCAAGACAAAGGGTTATGGTTAGGCAGAAAACAGAATCTTAGTGTATCTGTGGCTTTGACAACTGTGAATAAAGCTGAAAAGTTACTTAGCTTATTAGGAAGCATTTTTAAATACAGAGTTTAGGATTTGAAACAGATATTTGTTTTATACAAATGCAGGGAGAGAGGATGGTGGATGGCGATTCAAGGTTTGCCAACCTCCATGAACATCTTTCTTCACAAAAGGGATTGGCACATAATTTGATTCTCTGTAAAGCTCCTTGGCAGGAAGGGAGGGGAAGGTAGAAGGAGTTGAGAGGGGTCAATGTTGTCCATGGCAGATGTGACAGAAGAGAGGCCTTTGGTAGAAAGTACATTGATCACTAAGGCAGCCTGACAAAGAACAGATTTCCTGCTTTGAATCTGAGAAATCTAGTGCCCTATTGATAGGGGGAGTAAATAACCTATTTCTCTGGGACATTTCTAGCTCTGTATTTGAATGGTTATTCTGTCTTCTATTCTCACAAGCATCGGTTCACACAAATATTTTAGAACCCACCATCTGTGATGAATGAATCCACCCTTCAAGCTGTAGTTGTTAGTAGAGTCCTTTCTAAACCTTGTATGTGCCACATTCCACCCATATTTGGATTTCTGACAGCTGGAAACATCTCTACTGTCACTACAGATAAACAGCAATTGCTACTTTCCAAATTCCATTCTGTGAGTCTTCTCTTACCATTACCCAGAGGGATTGCATTTCCTGGGTTATGATTGCTCAGAGATTCTAAAGTTTTTGCTCAAGTTGATTGTGGTTGTTGGGATGTAGACTAGAGGAGATTTCAAATCCCCCTATTGTTAGGACGGTGCTTTTCCTGCTATATGAAGGACGGTTCTGAACCACAAAGAGATCTTCAGGCAGAGTCCGTGACTCACTCGCTTGGGTATTCCTATTCCCTAGAACAATACCCGATCTGTGGCCAGTGAGCATGATGCTCATAATCCAGCCAGAGAAGACAGAACTACATGTCCAATCTGGACTGTAGTTTTTCGGCTAAGCAACTGTGTCACATTGACCCTCCTGTCCTCCTTAACAACACATCAGAGTCTTTATTTCTCTCCTATAAAGTGGCAGCGATAAGATCTACTGAGGATTGCAGTGATGGACATATATGAGTAGGAGAATGTTTAATAAAGGAAAATGCTCAGTGGTTGATATTTAAAATAGAAGGTTATGATTCCCAGAAAAGGTCTTCAATGATTTTCCAAACAGTGGTCTCTTGCTGCCCTTGTTCGACCTCAAACCCACAGATCCCAAAAAGCTCTGAATGCTGGCAGTCACCCTTACCAGGTCTCTGTGTGTAAAGTGGAAGGAGAGGCACGGCTGGCCATTTCAGAGAAAAGAGATGGTGAATGTGAGAAGCAGTGGCTATAAACCAGCTGGACTTTGTCTTTTTTTAAAAAAATTGATGGCAGGTCCTTGGCATAATGTCAGTAGTCCACATTTTGGAATCGGGAAAGGCATGTTTGTGCTTATTAGACCATACGCAAACTTGCTTAAGGGAACGTGGTTTTCCTTTTCACTTCCTAACTGAAACTGTTGGGTGTGCTGCTGTTTTGTACTAGAGAAAGCATATCTGAGTCCAAAGGAAATGCTAGCAATTTAATAGGAGATAAAGGGATCCAACACAGCTCACACACACAATAAATGAAATGAGAGGCGACAGACTTGTAATGTGTCTTTAATGTAATCACAACTATATTCCGAGGGTGAAGGTGTGATCTCAATTTGGATGGATGCACACGGCTTTCTCATTTGAAATCATCATTAGTGGTCTCTGTGCACCCTGTTGAAATGGAAATCTGCCCCGCGGAAATCTAATACCCCCTAATGAAACCAGAGAACATCAATTGTGACAGAAAGGACTCAGCTGATCAGACCACCCACGCAGCGGAGTGGCCTGATTTCCAGTGGTCAATACCAAAGATTCTAAATTCTGCCCCTGATTAAGAACAATGCCACGCAATGCGTTCAGAGCCCTGGTGTAGGGGGAGCACCGGTTTCTACTGCTGACGTCAGAAGACTGACTGCTCCTCCAGGCTGCATGCAGCCTGCGTGGGCATGTCTCTCCTGGGTGGGGTGCTGGGGATCATTTTATATCTCCTGTATATTTGATTTATAAAGTGGATTTGATCCTTATTCCTATCCCTCAGCAAAAGAAAGCTTTTTACATTTTAAGGAATGCTGCTTTGCTGGTATGTGTCACTCCCCAGGATTACCATGGAGTTTTATCTGTTTCTTATCACATTCAACCTGTCTCATGTTATTTGTGTCTGAGGTTTATTTGCCCCAGCCGACTGTGAACCTTTTGATATTAAAGTCTGGTTTGTAATCATTTCTGTAACCTCTCGTCGCACCTTAGCATGGGGCCTGACAAAGAGGTGACTTAAGTTGTGGTGGGTGAACAGAATTAAAACATTTCTCTTCTACCTGCAGACAAGACCATTCCTCTGCATAAAAGTTCACATAAGAATTAAATGAATCAATAGTTACATAATTTTTATCCCTCTGTTAGTTCAAACTATAACACAATTATGAGCTGTGAGGGAATTCTAGGGAAACACTGTTTTGCCAGGCTTTCAATTTAGTTTACAAGTAAGGTACATATCTGCCAAACTTCGCTAACATTTCAGGCTCCTTAATGAATTATGAAGAAATGCAGAATATCCTTATGTAAACTTTATCATTAACTGAAAGTCAGAGATTTTGAGGATTGGTATTAATCAGTAAAGTCCTAAGAACCAGCAGCTAAGTTTGGTTTACATTGTGTAGCTCACTCATTATGTGACCTTGGACAAGAGGCAACTTTGCAGGTCTCAGTGGCTTCAGGATTAAGCACTTAAAATAACACCTGTGCTATGGATATCATAGGGTTGTAATGGAACTAATGAAGTGATTGATGTGAAAATAACCAGCAGAAGCATACATAAAAGAGATGGGGAAGTGAAAATAAGAAAGGACTAGAAATGCCAATGTCTCTTCATACCAGTGAATCAAGAAGAGGAAGGGAGTCTTGCAAGGAACCTGGTTTGTGTTTAATGAAGGATTTAAATACATCTGTACGAGACTGGGTAAGCCCCTGAGGCAAGGCCAAAAGAGCTGAGCAGTGATACAAATCACCCAGGGATTCCCTGGGAAAAGAACACAGTTAATGACAAGGGAATTAAATTTTATAAGAATGTTCCAGGGACAGAGGGTAGGGTTGGGGGAAGAGGCCCTTGTGACTTACCTACCTTTGGTTTCTACTTTTTCCCAAAACCCCATAATGCCAGTATTCCTTGTAGAACCCTGGAAAGTAAGGTTATGACAAAGACAAAGAGTAAATAATGAACAAAGGAAACTGACTGCACTGAAATCTTGTGAGACTCTATGTGGCGAGGCAGCCTGTTCTGGACCGCTATGTATTAGGCAGCTCTTCAATGCTGTGACTGAGAAAACAACTTAGAGCAGGAAAGTTCGTTTTAGCTCATGGTTTCAGAGGTCTCTGTCCAGTCAGCTGACTCTACACTCTGGACAGGAAGTGAAGAAGAACATCATAGGAAAGTCATGGCAGAGGAAAGCTACTCAGCTCATGGTAGCCAGGAAGCAGAGAGAAAGAGGGAGGGGCCAGGGGGACAAGATATAATCCCCAAGGGCATGAGCCCAGTGACCTATTTCCCCAGCCACAGTAATCACCCAGTACAATAGCCCTTTCAAATTATTAATACATCAAATGGATAAATCCACTGATTCTGTTACATTTTCATAATGTGATCATTTCACATCTGAACATAAAAACAGGAGGTTTGGGGGGACATCTCATATCCAAGCCATAACACCATGTAGCAAAGCACAAATCTAAGGGGAACAGGGGCCCCTTTTCTGCTTCTGTACCAAGAACAGAATGAGCTGGAATACAATGTGAGTTCCAGAATACATAGCCTGTTTGGTTATACCAAGGGTCCCTACCCTAGTTGGAGCATGGTGTCCAGCACATGTTTATGGAAGCAGCAGTGACTCTGGGGCAATAATGGCCTTGCCCAGGATATCACTGCATCCTCCTTGGAGACAAAACGTTGTAAGGTGGTACCTCTGAAGGAGGGGACTGGTGCACCAAGGACGTAGTATCAGAGACCAGTTTTGGCATAATCAAAGGGGCTCGGGTGGATGACAGTGACGACATCTAAGAGTATTGGTGTACACTCTAAGAGCTGGCAAGATTTCCACAAATTATTGTAAAACCAATTATAGAAAACTGAAAGAGGTTACTTATTATGTTATATCATGAATCAAGTCTGGGAAAACACAGATGACATAAACCAAGAGGAACATTGCTTCAAATAGGAGAGGACTGGCTGGTCCAGTGACAGGTCACTGGCTGGTGTGATTCCAGCAGCATTCTGTGCTTTCAAATAAAAAGGGGTGGGGGTGTGTATATGAAGCTAGTGTGCAGTAAACGCTCCTAACGAACAGCGGAGCCCTTAGCACCTTGGGGAACCTTATCTTTAGTTGTAAAGGGGATGAGAGTCAGCTTTACTTGTTTCTTCCATTTACCATTCCCCAGAACCACAGCTTTCTTGGGCTCTGGCGAGTGCCCCCTCATTCCTTAGAATTTACATTTCACAATGTTAAAACAAGATCTGTTTTGGATAATTTAGCCCCAGGAAGCTTAAGCCAGGGATAGTCAAGCAGGGCCTCAGTAAATGGGAACACCAGGCCTCTTTATTTCTTTACCCTGGGACTTTTATTTCTGAGCCAAGAAGATAACACATCTTAATAGCAAGCAGCTGAGTTAACTAGATAAAAGGTTTCATAAACAGTTAGTGAAATCTCGAAATCAGAGAAACCAGAGATTCACAGTCTTACCTTGCTTGGCTTGATCTAAATGTACATCACTGAAAGCAACACAAAAGGAGATGGCGAGATACTGGGCAATACTCCCATGAGCTGATACACAGGATTCAATTCACTCATTCATTCCACGGATATATATTGAATTCTACTACACAGTTTCCTCTTGGCTTAGGTCTGAAGATAAGAGATCCTGAAAGAATCAATCAGCTAAAATGGACTTAATGATCTACACAATAAAGATTACATTAAGCTAATGAGTACATGGAGCCACAATAAAGCCATTTTTACATACTAGCAAGAGAACAGAAATGGAAGACCTGAAAACTTTCGATCCATCCATGAAAATGGCATTAAAAGTTGATATAAAAGTGTAAAACGTGATTCTTTTTTTTTAATGTTTACTTTTTAGTTATAGGTGACAGAATATCTTTATTTTATTTTTATGTGGTGCTGAGGATTGAACCCAGTGCCTTATGCGTGCTAGGCGAGCACGCTACCACTGCGCCATAATCCCAGCCCCTAAAACGTGATTCTATATGAGCAAACTGACATGCAGTGAAAGGAACAGGATTTTTAATTATGACAATTCTATGGTTAAAGGGAAATGATAAGCAAACAAAGGCAGGAAACCAACTAAAGAGGAAAGAAAGTTGGTGAGAAGCAGGAGCCAAGGAAGGACATCCTCTTGGCTCTGGAGGGGCCGAGAGCCTGGGTGCTAGATTAGGAGCCCAGACTTGGGAACAGCTGGCCCCCTGATTGACCACCTACAGACAAAAGATTTTATGTAAAGCATAAATTCAAGAAAGTTCCGATTACTGTGGCAGCAGTTAAAGAAAGGGAATATCAAAGGAAATATCGAGGGGAAAAATGATTGATTCTGAACAAAGAAAAATTAAAGATCAAAAGCAAGAAGATAAAGGCAGTCATACTGGTTTTGGACAAAGACTACATGCATTCAAAACCTATAAATAGATAAATAGGGAGCAATTTTCTGAAAAAAAAATTAATGAAATGGAGCAACAACTGAGATATGGAAAATAATGATTATGTGACGATGGGAATAAAGCCAGTCAAATGCTACCACATCAATTAGGGAAACAGCAGGCCTCCAGAGCAGACAAAAATACACAACTTCTGAAGACCCAACATTTACAAGACAACATAAAAGAATCAAGAGAAACATGTGCTTTTCACTACTAATCTGCCTTCAAATGAAATATTACAAAAAAATAAAATAAAAAGGTCTTAAGAAACATGAAAATGATTCAAATTGGGAAGCAAATCCTTCAAAGCCGTTTGCAGTTCTTCTGAGCAAGTTTCATTCTGTCCTAAGTGACCTCTAAGCAGGTGTCCTCACCTTGATAGGTGACCACTCCATGGGTGATGTTGCCCACTCTGTAGATGTCCAAACCACCCCAGGCCTCTGGGTTTGCTCAGTTCCTGTGTTCACTCTGCTTCCTTGACAGCCAGAGAGAAGGATTTCAGAGATGCCACTTCCGGCTCCCCCCTCCTGGTTCCTGATACTAATGAGTAATCTGTCCTTAGCATTCGTCTCAAGACACACCTGCTGAGCGCACAGTTGGAGGAACAGTTGGACTGAAGGATCCCCGCGTCCCTGATGACCTCTTTCTTCTCAGTTACCAAGCCAAGGAAGATACTAATGTTCTTTTTGATGTCATTAATTAGCTGTGCTCGACTGGTTATGAATGGCACCATTGAAATTTTGTTCTCAAGTGCTCTTTCTCCTCCTTGTTTCTCTCCTTTGTTTTGACATCTGTTTGTTTCCTCTGGATCTTCCTTTACTTTCCTTCATGTTGAATCCACTGCCTGCCACTGTCCTCCAATGTCACTCCTTTCCTTTAATCTCCAGCTCTAAACCATCGGATTTCACAGAATTTTGTCTTGTCCCTCCCTCAACCTGTTTTGTTTTTTCTCTTTCTTACACACTTTAACTTTTCTCCTTTTTTCCCCTCTTCACTTCTTTTCCCATCCTCTCTCCCTTCCTTCTTCCCTCTCTTCATCCTTCTCTTTTCTTCTTTCTCTCTCTCTTGTCTCTGTTTTGTTTCATTTTTAACAAACTTGTCTTTAGAAAGCCAGAACTCTAGATCTTAATTATTTCCTCCTAGATAACTTCTTGAGTATGATTTTCTAGAAACAAGACTTACCATTAAGTTCATTTAAAAATATCAAAACAAATTAAAATAATATATTTATAAATTTTAAAATAAAGAAAATGAATAGAAATAATCACAATTTGAACATAAATCCACAGTTACAATGAAGTATGATTTCTATCCATTAATGATTATTAACCAAGATTTATTATTTTTTTTTCAGTGCTGGAAATCTAACCTTGGGCTTTAGGCATGGTAGGCAAGCTCTCTACCACTGAACTACAGCCTATCCTTAATTCCAAAAACACAATCCTAGGTTTTCCTTCACATTTGTTATCATTTTACTTTATTCTAAATTTTAAAAATAATTTATAATCTTCTGGTAGTTTAATAGCTCCAGTACCTTATGTTGATTTTATAATTTAGCTTTTAATTTTTAAAAGGCTAGACATGAATATAAAGAGGTAAGCATTTCTTCAAGGTTTCTTATGAACAATTAGTATAATTTCTCACATTTCCTATGCAGTCATTTTCTACTGTCATGACAAATTATCCACCAACTAGTAACTCAAAACAACATAAATCTATTATTTCACAGTTCTGTAGGCAGAAGTTCAATATGGGTCTCCGTGGACTGAAACTAAGGTATCAGCAGGGCGTGTTTCTTTCTGGAGGCTCCAGAGGAGAAGGTTCCCTTACTCATGTGGGTGTTGGTAGATTCTACTTCCTGTGGTTGTAGGACTGTTGCAGGTTGTTGCCAAGGCTGCCTGAGCTCTAGTATTTGGACACAGTTCTCTAGATGTCAGAACCAGCAAGAGAACCCTGGATCCTTCTTACCGTGCCATCTTTCTGGTCCTATCTTCTGCCTTTCTTTTCCACTTATAAGGATTTAAGTGATGAGATTTGGCCCACCCTTGATAATCTACCTGTTTCCAGGTTCTTAGTCACCTCTGCATAGTCATGTTTACAAATTCCTTTTGGCACATAAGGTAACATCCACAGGCTCCAGGAATCATGGCTAGGACATCTTTCAGGGAAAGACCATTAATCTGCCTACTGTAACATGGGTACCCACATTCTGCTCTATTATACGTGTATCTGGTATTTACCTTAGTAAGCATTTTAGGTTTTGCAATTATTTTTCATCTCTGAATTTTAGAAGGTAATTTAGTGGCCTTTCACTTTCAACTTTCTATAAAATATTTCAATTTCTTATCCCTTTGTCCTCCTAATATGGTTGAATTAAAATTAGATAAAATACAATTTTTATGCTACTACTATCATGTAAACACTATCTGTAGCTGATACCATTTTAATGGCAAAAGGTTTTTCCTTATTGCACATCCTATTCTCTCTCAAGAGTCCCATACTTTCTCAGTAGTATAAATCTCCTCTCATCTCCTTGAAGAGCCCTTACCTTACTGAGAATGTTCTGATCTGTTCCAAATTTGGATGTGTTGATTTCTCAGCCTGCTGCCCAATGGCATCATGGTAATCTCCCTGTCACTTCCACCATAAAAGATTCCTTTCATGGCTTATTTTGTGGGTCCTCTCCCTGTTTCTCCCTCATCTCAATTAAGCATGTTTTCTTCGCTTGACGAAGAATGTAAGGGAGGTAATATAGTATACTAGTGCTTTACCCTTCTGTGATTTTCAGGGGAGATGGAAGCAGGGTGAGTTTGAGCCCAGATCTGGGTGCTTTGGTGTTTTTAGTGAGAAGTGAGGAAGAGGAAATAGAGGAGCTAACAAGGGATTAAGTAGTGTTGTGACTTAATCCAGAGTGCTGTAAATTACCTCTGGCTTGTCACTTGACAGATTCACTTCTCAGTCTGTGTTGGCTCTAAATATAAGTGCTTTAGGTTCCCCAAATACTTCTCCCTTCTCACCCTCCTTGCTAGTTTCATTCTCTCGCAGATCTCAGACTGGTATGAATCAGTAAGTGTCCATTTAATTCTCAAAGCTAGATGCAGTCAGTGGTGTCCTTTAAGCAGACGGAAAGATATTTTAGGGAGTGCTGGAGGTCTTGACGTTACCTACTTGGTAATGACACATGGGGAGGCCACTTGATGACTGAAGGCAGAGAATGATATCTTGTCCTTAGACAAAAGCATATGCCATACCTACCCTCTTAGCACAGTGTCCACTTGGGGAGTGCTCAGTTCTGTCTCTGACTCATATGTGTCCTCCAAGGTCCTGTGCAAATATTGTCTGTTCCAGGAAGCCTGGGCTTGTTCTCTCTTCTTTGTCCCTTTAGCATGCTGTCTGTACTGGTGTTATGATACTGAGCCCTGTCTGTCTTGTAATATGCTGAATTATACTTTAACAGGACTCGTCACCAAATTATGAGTTCATACAGGGTAAGAGATATGCCCAATTTACATTCACTGTCACCATATTTTGTAGCAAATTGTCTAAAGAAATGAAGGGGCTAAAAATAACTTAGCTAGAACATTTGGTTAAGGTGGCTTGTGCAGAGGGGAGGGCAACTTGCTTGGTGCTCTCCAGGGTTGCTTAGTACCAGGCCTTTCTGTGAGTACAGGCTTTGAACCAAGAGGCAGGCAACTCCTTTCTGATGCTTTCCTTCCTGCTCAGGCGTTGCTGCCCTTCTGATCTCACCTCCTGCTCCACCAAATCCATTCCCAGATCACTGCCCAGCCCTACTTGGGCTCTTTTCTCTATGAATTATTCTTCCTAGGGAACGAGATAATTGTTTTCTTTCCCTCTTTCTTTCTCTCTGTCTCCACCCACCCCCACCCCAGAGGGCCTTTAGGAAGTCTATTGAACAGTCAGAAGAAAGATTTTGTTTCTGTTTCACATAGTGGTCTTTGTCTAGGATGCTTGTATCTGTAATCAGGTAGGTGTAGAGATGACAAAGCATAGGTCTTTGGTGGTTGCAACTTTTCTTTTGGCCTGAAATTTATCTCCAGGACTCTTTTTTTTTTTTAACCAATGATGTCTCCCTTTTAAAAACTGGTTAACAATAGGCACCATTTAAAGCACACCGGAAGCCTCTGTGCATATGACATCAATGTAAACCTCACAGCAGTCTCCAAGGAATCTTTTTAAAAACACCCTGGACCCCAAATCTCAAAAGAAACCAAAAGAAGTTGCTAAATATCATTGCCATGCCCAAGGCATTTCACTACCTGCTACTTTAATTTCTAAAGAAAACGACTGCTTTATTATAAGCAGCACACAGTCTATTATCTCGTGATAATAACCTTAAATAAATGCCAGATACAGAGGTCTAAAATTATTTCTGGCCTCATGCATCACTTGTGTTCTATATGGTAGCCCTGAGATTGACTAAAAACAATGAAATGTAGTCATCATTCAGTGTGTGTGTGTGTGTGTGTGTGTGTGTGTGGTGCTTTTAGGTCTCAGTACATATGGATATGCCCTCTGATAATGTTAAGTCTTTGCAAAAAGCAAAGGGCCTACAGTGAGCCGAATTGCAATGCTTTTCCTTCTCCCTATTTTCCCTGACTTACCACTTTCAGTTGGTTACCAAGTCCTCTCAACTGATCCACTAGCAATACTGCCTAAAACCCATACTTCCATTCTCTCTGTTGTCACCTCTGTCCCTGCACTCATGACATCCCTGCTGAATTTCTACTCCCACCTTTGTCTGATTTTATCTCCCTCCAGTTCTTCCAAGCCACTTTCAGAATAATTTTTTTTTAACCTGCAGTATTGGCCTTCCTCTTCCTGCATAGCTTCCCAAGGTTAAAGCTAAACTTCTTAATATTGGGGGTAAAACTTTTTGCAATATTGCCCCTGCCTGGCTCTGCAAATGTGTTGCAACCCACTGTATAAATGTTCCGTGGGTCAGCCGTAGATATAACCTTATATTTGCTCAAATACTCCCTTCTGTTTCAGGTCTCTAGATTTTTGTTCCTGCTGTATCTCTGTCTGGAATTCCTTTCTCCCCACTTTCATTGGCTAACTCTTAGGTAGACGTAAAAATCAGTAATTGTCATCATCTCCAACAAAGCTCTCAATGTAGCTTCTGAGTCCAAATTCCTTCTCATAACACTCTATGCATGAATCAATTCTTGTAACATTATTACTCTCCTTCTTTTCCCTGGATGCACCTTAAATTCCTTACAGGAAGAGACTTTGTTTTACATTCTTAATATTTAGGATCATGTTTTCAGCACTTCTTGTACTAAATTGAGGACTTTAGATGAATTAATGGGATTGACTTATATATTTAACAAATAAATGGGAACTTATGTCTTCACATAAATGTTTTCTTTCTTGAAAGAATTTTCTGGAAGGCATAGGATTAATCTAAGGAAAAAAATCCAAAATCTTATGGAAATTCCTCTTTGAGGATGACTTTTTGAGCTCATTTACAAATTACACATGGAAATCAGGCTCAGCTTCATAGGCACATTGCCATGCATGACATAAAACTAACTCCCAGATACATCACCCAGCTTATTCATCAAACTTGACTCTGAATAACTTTTGAGCGAGGGCGAATTTTATTTTTGGCAACAAAAGACACAATTTGCTACCACTGAGAATTTATTTAAAAAGTTCCACTTGCTCTGAAATCTTTTCTTAAGAGGAATCCAGATATATTCTGAGCAGACAACATCTTTGGAATATAGGAAGCATCTCCTATGGGGACTATTTGGAAGAAAGGTCTCAATTTGTGCTGAAGGTCTAACTTGCTTATTTAATCACACTTGTGGCATGGAGGCAGATTGAGCCCATTAACAAAAACACAGAATTTTAACTCATATGCTTTAAACTTGATTTCTTCCTCTGATTCTTGCTACTTATGTGGCCTTGACTGACTTTTGGGTGTGTGGGTGATTTATTCACATTATTGAACTAAAATGAGGTCACAGATGTTCCAGAATAGCAATAATCAAAATAATAACTATAAATATATTTTTACTGTATACTATGTTCTAACCTGAGCTAAAATGTCTTTAATTTTTCAAAAAAATTAAAAATAAGGAAACTGAAACTCAGAGAAATAGAAGATTTGTCTAAGGTGATACAATTAAGCAAAGTTTTTATTTAAGAACTTTGACTCCCTAGCCCAGTATCTTAACCATCCTTTCCTTGATTCTTCCCAAACCATCAGCATATCCAGACCTTCTAGCGGTATGGACTCAGCATTGATAAATCTGAATTTTCTTGTCAAGTTATATTTATGTAAATGGAAGATTTTGTTGAACCTCACAGGCAGCTTCCTTACCTCCTACACATATAAATTCAGCACCCATATAGTTTAGTCCAGCAAGTATTCAAGAGAGTTAAGAGAGGCCATGTAACTCCCCAGGGTGCTGATTAAGGATCACTTGCCAGACACCTTGTGGGATAAGTGATATATCTCCAAACAGGAAGTAAATCTTTCTGAAAGTTTGTCATATATAGGAGGAGGCTTCTATGGGGCCTCCAGAGGCAGGAGCAGGACCAATGGACGGGCATTGTTTCAATTGAATGTGAGAAGCAGGCGACAACTAGAAGAGCCCAACAACAGGGTGGGCTGCCTTGTAAGGTACAGCACTTTCTGTCATAGCTGGTGTTCAAACAGAAGGTGAAAGACCTCTGTCAAGGATGCCATAGTCAAGTCCTGGGCAGATATTGTGTCACACATCTTGTAAAGTCCCTTATAGCCTTTCGGGTTTGAAATTTCAGAAGGAAGCCAGGAGTGTGGTGACCCTTGGCCTGCTCAGAGGACCATGCAACTGCCAGACCAAATACTCCATAACTCAGAGTGAAAGAGGCTCTGGACAGATGTCAGACAGATGATAACAGAGGTGACATCTCAACATTTCTCCTAGTTTCTGTCTGATACAGGAATATAAATGCTTACATCTGTGTACAAATTGATCAAGTAGAAAATTAGTAGTTTGTGCTCTCATATTTGTTTCAGCTTAGTATTTGCATATTAAATGGACAATGATTATTAGAAAAGGTCTCTAAAGACTCAAATGCTTTTTCTTTAATAGATACTTACCATACCAGTCATTGTATATAAATTGACTTATTTAATCTCCTCAAAAATAATGTATAAATAGAAATCATCCTCATATAAAGATGAGTACACCAAGACTTAGAGAATCGCATGATTTTTACAAGAGGAATATAAACTGTCAAAAGTAAAGTCCACCAGAGTAAGAGGATGAAACATTTTTCTTTTGATGAGCAGGATGTGTAAATTTACTGTGTAAATCGATAGATGATGTGCCTTCATCTCTAAGTATAGTTTCTCAGGTGCTCCCATTCTAGATGCTGGAATCCACAGTTTCAATCCACTTTCCTGACCATACTCTCTTGATCTAGTGATTCTTTATTTTAATTCCTAAACATGGAGAAATCTGAATTTCTCAGGTATTTGATCAGAGTCAATAGAAGAATTCACAGAATTATGTATTTGATCACATTAAATGTAAATTGATTTTCAATCTTGTGTTCATATTGTCCATATTCAGTAGATATGAAATATTCTTTGGTCCTCTTTCATGGCAGTGAGAAATCATTGTTTTTGTGTTGAGGATGATCCAGAGTAGATTTCTTATATTATTCCATTCTGTCACATTTCTTCATATCTCCCCAAATAAACTAGGTCATTATAGTCTGAATTGTTTGTATTTAAACCATTGTCAGGCACTAATCTGTAAAACATAGTTTAAGCTTGAAAATTGGCTGAGCCAGGCGTGGTGGTGCATGCCTGTAATCCCAGCACTTTGGGAGGCTGAGACAGGAGAATCACAAGTTCAAAGCCAGCCTCAGCAACGGCGAGGCGCTGAGCAACTCAGTGAGACCTTGTCTCTACATAAAACACAAAATAGGGCTGGGGATGTGGCTCAGTGGTCAAGTACCCCTGAGTTCAATCCCTAGTGCCAAAAAAAAAAAAAAAAAGGGGGAAAAAAAAAAAGAAAATTGGCTCGAGAACACATTTGCTGGAATATTACACAGAAAAGAATCAATGAGTTATTGCTATATGCAATAATATGGATGAGTGTCAAGAAATGATCTTGAACAAAAAAAGAAAGCCACCAAAGAATATGTGATATTCCATTCCAGTTGTATTAAATTAAAGAATGGTATTTAAAATAGGAAGATACTTTTTAGGGTAGATATAGTGGGATCCCAATGGGAGATTGGGAGTTCTTCTAACAAGGTGGATATTTATTATTTCTTCACTCTTTTTATTAAATCTATATTTTAATAAATGATTTGCAAAAATATTTAAAAGAAATAAGGAATCTCTATTCTAAGTTCCATGAGTAGGTGGTTTTGTGGGGCAAGGGAATAGAGGCAACTGAGCATCCTTTTCTTCACCAGTATCTTCCTTTCTTCTCCAAGAAGTGAGATTCTGTAAGCATGTACGTTTTGATGAAACTGATAAAGAAACTGAAATTTTGGTGCACTATCACCCTTTCATATGCACTAATAATTGAGGTAGGGTGTTGAAATATCAGACAACCAAGCTCATCTTTGGGACATCCTTTGTAGTGCCCAAGGTCCCAGAAAATCCCTGTCTCCAGCTTCCAGAAACATGGAAAGTCTGGATTTAAAACTTCTATCTTCCCAAGGTCGCTGAGCTCAGAAGAGGCTCTCATTCTTGACATTTATGCTTGTGAGAGGATGTGCTCTAAAACACTAGTGTCATGGTGTGGTGATGGATTCCACAGAGAATCTCAAGTGAAAAAGGCCATTTTACAGAATGACTCAGGGCACTTGACACACTGGTGTATGTCTAAGGGGCCTACCTGTGTTGACACGCTCTGCCTTGGACATCCTTAGTCCCTTTAGAAGGAAACTGAATTGTCTAGGGAAGTGAAAGGAACGAAACTGAAGGACAAGCATAAACCCAATGGACAGCTTTGTCCAGATCAACAGATAGTAATCAATGTACTCAAGCGAAAGTGCTAGAAAAAAATTAATTTTATAAACCAGGTACCTTGGATTCAAATCTCAATTCTGTCATTTCTTTCTTATAAGGATGTTCCCCTCTTCTCCTACAGATATTTGCCTCATCAACTCTTTCTGGACCCAGCACAAATGCTACGTTAGGAGAGATCTCACCTGACTCTCCTTGTGGAAGAACTCCCATTATTACCCTGTCCCCCTTTGTCCTGTGTTTCATAGTCCCTCACACCAACCATCTGTTCATTGGTTTATTGTCTGTCTTCTGCAACAAGAGTGAGTTTTATGAAGGCGGGGTCTTTGTCTGTTTTTATCACTACCATACTCTATTATATAGAACTGTGCCTGCAGTGTTATGACTCCATAAATATTTAAAGTGCTTTTTAAAGTAGAAAGTGTTGGTGCAGATCTAAGATAGTATTAGCATTAATGCTGGTTATTCTGCTTATCCTGTCTGACAAAGATATCTATCTATTCTTAACTTGGTCAAGGGCAATTTGCCCTAGAATGTCTAATACATCCCCTGTACCAGGGTAAGTAGACTTCATAATACCAGGGTAGGTAGACCAACTGGACAACTTGTTTGTTTTTCAGGCATCTGGTTTTAGTACATTATCCTTAGACCTCCTAGGGTGACCCCAAACCACAGGCCCTTAGAGGGTCCCACCACACATTCACAGTTGGCCCACTCATTGCTCTGGGCCCATGTTCTTTGTCAAGGACTAAGGGTCCAGCAAAGGAGAGTTGCTCAGCTCATGGCCGCCAGAAAGTTGAGGAAAGGGCAGAGGAGGAAAGAAGGGTAAGATGAACCCTTCCAGGGCACAGTGCAATTGACCTACCTCCTCCAGACATGCCCCACCTGCCTATAGTTACCATGTAGTCCATTCAAATTAAGATGGACTGATTCAATTATAGCTCCTACAATCCAATCATTTTACCCCTGAATATTTCTGCATTAACTCAGGAGCTCTTGTGGGGAGCACCTCCTATCTAGACCATAACAGATGGAGCATGAAATACATAAAAGTGGTTAGGACATTGTTTTTAGATTCTTCCTAAGCTCGTGCTTCTGTCGTTTTTCACAGATTGGTCAGCCTGGACTTTCTCCAATATGTTTCCTAATATGTTCTGCTGCCAGGAGACTAATGGAGGAGGTTGCCATGGCCCATTCTAAGTGAAAGCTGAAAACCTAGGGCAGAATTCTCATTTCCTGAGAGGTCTCAGTATCGTGGCTGGATCAGATGTTGTGAGCCTAAGACTGAGCTTCAGATATTCTAAGAAAGTGTTGTTTCTCTTTGGGCTTTGTCTTCAGTGTCCTCCCACCTGAAACCTGGTCTATGGACCAAAACAGCCCTGTTGCCTTGAGAATTCTATGGTTTAGGATAGGTCTCTGTTCTTGAGTGATTGGTTGAGTAGTTCTTTTCAACTTACTCTTTGTAGGCATTGACCATGAATATCACGGTAGGTGATGCAAAATGCAACTGGAATATCTTTTGTTCTGGTTTAGGGTATGTTTAATGTACTTCTTTCACTACTATAGTCAATACTGTAATCCTTACCTTTTAAGTTACCAAGAGGTCTTACACAAAGACCTAGTTCATTTTTTCCCATGAACTCATTGAGCTCACAGATGTCTGGGGCTGGGGGTGGTGTCAGGAGTCCTATTCAGTGTGCTATTCTGTTAGTGATGTACAGATTCATCAGTCAGGGTTTGACCAGGGAAAGGGACCCAACAGGAATAATACATAAATTGGAATTTATTCTAGGGATTTGACAATATACAATTGTGAAAGCTGTTTTAACAGTATTCGAAAGTTTACTGTTTTGGTGTTTAGTACAAGGCCCTGAAGTGAGAATGGCAGGAAGTTGGAAAAAAAATGAATATGTAGTAATGTAGAACAAGGAAAATCTGGAACCTGCGAGCATGAACTAGAACCCAAGAAGATAGACTGTGACTATATCAAGCGCCCACTACCTTCAAAGCCCCAACTTCAGTGGTGTGGGTGAACTTCAGTACAAGTTTGCCTCCTCCATCCTGATGCTAAACACACACACGTCTCAGGAGTCAGGGAAGCTGAAGGAGAGGAGGAGCTGGGAGCTGGAGGAGCAGCAAGACTTGCTCGTATTCTATGATGACCAGGTGAGATGTGCCTCTCTGGCAACGATGCTTGGTACCCTACACTGACCTCTTCGTAGCCTGAGAAGAACATGACTGCTGCCTCACTTCCAGTTTCCAAGTCTCGTGAAAAGTATCTCTTTTTGGCTGTGCTAATATAGAATTATGCAGGGTAGGGAATTTGAAGAAATGGATACCATGTCAGCTAAGTTGATTCAGTACAAATCCACTGTAGTCCATTCCTTTTAACCTGACATCCTAGTAACATGCTGCTTAATGACAGGGATATGTTCTGAGAAATGTGTCATTAAGCAATTTCATCATTATGCAAGTATCATAAAACATACTCACACAAATCTAAATGTTACAGGTTGTTATGGTTTAGATGGTTTAGATATGATGTGTCCCCCCCAAAGCTCATGAATTAGACAATGCAAGAATTTTCAGAGGTGAAATGACTGGGTTATGATAGCCTTAGCCTAATTGTACATTAATCCACTGATATTGATTAACTGGATGGTAACTGTAGGCAGGCAGTGTGTGGCTAGAGGAGGTGGGTCACTGCCCGTGTGCTTTTAGGGTTTATATTTTGTCCCTGGTGAGCAGGGCTCTCTCTGCTTTCTTGTTTCCCTGTCCTGAGATCCTTTCCTCCTCCATGCACTTCCGCCATCATCAAGTTGTGGTGCCTCACTTTGTGCACAGAGCAATGGAGCTGGTGGTCTATAGACTGAGACCTCTGAAATGGTGAGCCCCAAATAAACTTTTCCTCCTCTTTGTTATTCTTGCCCGCTGTTCTGTTCAGAGCAGTAAAAAAAGCTCTAAGGTCAATCACTGGATGTGGCTTATGGAATCAGAGGACATATACAAGGTGAGGTGGCTGCTGGCATAACACAGCACACTGCTTCTCAGCAAACACTGCTTATATAATTAAGAGTATGCTCCAAAACAACAATAAAAAGTATAATACAGCAAATACATTGTCATTTACTACATTTTCAAGTTTTATGTATTGTACCTAATTGTGTGTACTATATTTTTATATGAATGACAGCATAGAAGGTTTGTACATTCCAACTTCATGATATTTACAATGTCATGTCATCAGAAGACAGGAATTTTTCAGCTCCATCAAAATCTTATGGGGCCACCTTCATGTATGCAATCTGTCATTGACAAAACAATGTAATGCAGTGTGTAATTGTACATTTTTTAAAACAAACAGACAAAAGCAACTATGCTTAAATATACTTCCAAATGCAGACAATAGCAAAATAATTTCTCCAGTGGTCAATGTATACAAATATTCCTTGTGAAATGAAAAACAAGCTGACATTTTTCCCTAAGAGGATACAAAGTCTGTTTATCTGTTTGGGTGACATATTCTTCTAACAGAGTTATATTACACCTCTGAGATCCTGTGGCTTAAACAATGAGATGTAAAGTTAATTACTTGTGACATAATAAAAACTATGGATTTGATCTCTGTACCAGGTTTCTGGTACAGAGCTCCTGAAATTCTTGTAATTTCTGGAACAACAGGAGTGCTAGATATATCTTTTGTTTTTTGTTTTTTATTCTTAATCATTGCACACTTGTTCTTTGACCTTGATTCCTGACACAAAATTCCTAATCCTTCAGCATTTTCTGGGTGGTAGGAGTATCTTTTGTTCTAATAAGTTGATTCTTAGGCTCCTGGATAGGGTTGGCCACCAAAAAGACCAAGTAAGAACTTTAATTCCTGTCCAGCATCATTCAGGAAGGGGACAAGGACTGGCTAATGAGTTAATATTCAATCATTCATATGTGATCAAGTCTCCAAAAAAAAAAAAAATCCCTGAAGTACAGGATTCAGAGATATTCTAGGTTGGCAAACAAGAACACATCTGTGGGCTGGCAGTGTGTGTACTCCAACTCCATTGGAACAGATATCACTGTTCTTGGGACAATTCCAAATATTGTCTTATGTGTCTCTTCATATGCCTGTTCATTTGTATGGTTTAAAATGCCCTTTGTAAAGTGTTGGCAATAGTAAGTCAACTGTGGTCCCAGGTTCTATGAACCACTCTTGCAGATTGTTGAACTTAAGGAAGGGATCATGGGAACCTCCAATCATAGTCAAGTTGGTCAGAAGTTATAGGTTACTTACGAACATAGTACTTGCAATCAGCATCTGAACAAGGGGGATGTATTGCAGAACTGAGCCCTTAACCTGTTGTATCTGTGCTAACTCTGGTTAGGAACAAAATTGCATTAAATTATAGGACACTCAACTGGTGGTGAGAAAGTTCCCCACATCTGGTTACAGAAATGTTCTGTGTTGTGCGAGTAAAGAGACAAATCACATCTTTTTACCTACTCACTACTATGAAAACATACATTAAATGTTGCAGAAATGGGAGAAGGAAAAAAAAAACTATAAACACAAATATATTGATATCATAGTGTGAAATAAATCAAGCATAACTGTTGCAGATTTCCTTCCTTCAGTTTGTCACATGGTCACAAGTCGTGTTCATAATGATCTTCTTTCACAACTCATTCCATGTTCCTTTTGCCTTCAGCAAGTGCTTTGGACATTTTTTCCCTAGTTAGGTAACTTAAATTTTCATACTTAACATGTTTGGGTCATTAACAGTTCTGATTATTGTTAGTTTTTTTTGTGTTTGCTTATTTATCTTTGGTTTTAATCAATGAACATGGAAGTACTAATGATCCTAGACAGGACTTTATATATATTCTTCCTCAACTAGACTGTCGAGGAGTCATCCAGCTTTTTTTGATAGGATCAATCACCCATATTTATATACAATCCTTTTTTTACCTGCCAATTGACTAGAATGGCCAGAACTTAATCTTGACTTCAAGTTTAATGGAACCACTTAGAATGAAAATATTCATCATTTTAGAACTAAAATTTCTAGATATTTAGAAGAGAAGAACCTAAAGTTTTGGGAACAGACAGCAAAAACTTCAATGTGTATCATTAAGAATGGTAATGAGAGAGGTCATTTCCATTTCTACACCTTGTTTCATAAATATGTAGATGCTAACTACGGGAAGAATATGCCATTTATTGGTGTTAATCTATACAGCATCCTGGAGAACATTACCCTTTCAGGCATGCTGATCGAGTTTTCAAAAGGCCATTCAAGGATGATACTCAGAAAATAGCAAAGTAGCAGGATGGAGAAATCTGTCTCTCTACTCACACAACCATTACACTGGCATAATCTACCTGATGCAACTATTTTGGAACTCTGGTGTCTAGTATAGGCTTGCAACTTCTAGTGGGAAAAATCAAATGACAAATTGTGATCAAATTTAGACCATTTCAGTTCTTAGCAAAACAGTGGCTACTAGTGTCCAGTCCCAGGATAGAAAGTTGTACATGTGCTCCTGAAACAGTTTGCACATAGGCTGTAGGAGAAAATGTGAAGGACAAAGGCTCCTTCTTTCCATGATTTTGTTCTCACCACTGATGGCTGCTGCTGATCACAGAGGTACTGACCCCCTATTGTTCCACCCTCTATGCAAGCCCCTCACACTCCAGCAGATGTGACTCCCAAGGGATTCAAAATGTCTATACCTTATTATTCCATTTTAATTTATTTATTTCCCCCTTTGGGAGACAAACATTAAATTCTAAAATATTCAAAGCAACTGCATATATCAGGGAATATTACAAAGTCACTGTGTGTGTCCTCAGAAAAAGTTTAGGGTTGGAAAACACCTAAAAATATTTTTAAGTTTATGGTTAAGGATTATTTTTGTCACAGAAATATCCTGCAATAATGAGAGCTAATCTAAACCAAACATAAATAAATACAGTGAATCCTGGTGAAGGGAGAAAAACTAATTTTCTGAGGTACTGCATTATTAGATTCAAATGTCTACTTTGAACAACAACAATAAAAGTCATCAGGTGTCAAAGTAAGCACAAAAGTATATCCCAATCAAAAGACAAAAATAAACTGACAGAAACTGTCTCTGAAAAATACCTAAAGGTAGATCTACTAGGCAAAGAGATTAAGACAACTGTATTAAAGATCCTTAAAGAACTAAAGCAATGCATAAAGTTAAAAAAAATGTTTAAAAAATGTAAATGTCATTAAAGAAATAGAAAAAAAATAAAATTAAATCCTGAACATTAAAAAGTAAAATAACTGAAATTTAAAAAAATTTCACTAGAGGGATTCAAAGGTAGATTTGAGCATGCAGGAGAATGATTCAGTGAACTCGAACATAGGATAGTGGAAATGATCAAGTCTGAAACAGAAAGAAGTTGAAAAAAATGTGAAAAGAGACTCACAGGCTTGTGCACTGCTATTAAAAAGACCAACTAGGGCATCGTATGAGTCTCAGAAGAAGAAGAAACAGAAAAATGAATAAGAATGTTTGTCTGTTGGCCCCAAATTTCCCAGATTTGATGAAAGACATAAATAAAAATCCAGAAACAACAAATTTTAGGTGGGATGAAATCAAAGAGGCACATAACAAAACAAATAATCAAACTGCCAAATACCAGAAACAAACCAAAAAAACACATTTAAAGCAGAAAGAAAGAAATATCATGGTACATACAAAGGTTCCTCAATAAGACTGTCAGCATTTCTCATCTGCGACCATGTATACCTAAGTAGAATAAATAAATTTTTTAAAAAAAGAAACTTTGGAAGTTACAAGAGGGCAGTGAGTTGATATACTCAAAGGGCTTAAAGAAACAAGAACAACAGCAAGTAAATAAACAAAACACCTTGTCAATCAGGGATCCTATATCTGTCAAACCTGTTCTTCAAAGATTTCAGAGAAATTTAAATTCACAGAGAAATAAAAAATAGAGGGAGCTTGTTGCCGCTAGACCTACCTGTAAGACATTCTTATGCTAGTTAGTCCTTCAGGGTGAAATGAAGGGACACTAGACAGTAACTGAGCTGTGTGAAGAAACAGAGGTCTCAGTGGAGGTAAATACATGGGCAATTATAAAAACTAGAATTGTTGTAACATGGTTTGTAAATTAATTTTCTATGCAATTGGAGAGAGTAATGCATTTTAAAAATTATTACTTTAAAAACTATTATTATTATAACTTTGGTTTGCAACTCTATGTTTTATTTTCTTCACAATTCAGTAAATTAATGCAGTAAAAATAACAGGGCATAAAGATGCAATTTTATAATTAGTTTATAAAGATAAAATGTACAAAATGAATTTTTTGATATCAAACATTAACAGTTGAAAGAGGTGCGGACAGAGGTGGAAAAGAGCAGAGATTTTTATGCTAAAAAGGTATAAATTCAAATTAGAATACTATAAATTTAAGATGTTAAATGTAATCTTCAAAAATAATCAAAACTGAAGTAGGCATAGAATTTATACAAAAGGAAATGAGAAAGGAATTTTAAAAAATCTACTGCAAAAATCCAATTAAATACAAATAAGAGTAATGAAGGAAATGAGAACCAAAAAAGCTATAAGGCATAGAGAACATATTTTTTACATGATAAAAATTCCTCCTTATCAGTCATTAGTATGTTTGTAAAATGATTAAATTCTGCAATCGAAAGACAGAGATTGCCAAAGGGATAAATGAACTGAATCTATCTACATGCTCTCTGCAAGAGACTCACTTTAGATCTAGAGATACAAATATATTGAAAATGAAAGGCACACAGTATCCAGAAGAGAGAAGGGGTAGCTGTACTATATTAGACAAAATTGACTTTAAGTCAAAAAGCTTTTTAAGAAGCAAAGAAGGACATTACGTATTAATATAAGTTTTAATATAGCCAGAGGATATAACAATTATAACATGAATGTACCTAATAACAGAGGAGTAAAATATGGGAGGCAATAACTGGCAGAACTGGAGGGAGAAGTATTGACATTTCTTACTTAGAAATGTCAATACTTCACTCTCAACAATGGATAGAACAACCAGACAGAAGATAAATAAGAAAACAGAGGGCTTAAACAACACAGTAAAGCAACTACACCTAACTGACATCTTCAGAGTACTACATGCAATTACAGCACCATCCACACACTCTTTCTGAGTGCACAAAAGGACATTTTCCCAGGAAAGAACACAAGACACAAACTAGGTCTTAATAAACTTAAAAAGATAGATATCATACAAAATATTTTCTCTGACCACAAGAAGAAAAATAAATCAACAACAGAAGTAAAGCAAAAGAATTCACAAATTTGTAGAAATTTCGCCATATATCCCAAAACAACCAATGAATAAAATAAAATATCACAAGAATAAATAGAAACTCCATGGGGACAAAGTAAAATGAAGCATAGCATGTTAAATATGGACACAGCAAAAGCAGTGCCAAGTGAATAATTTGAAGTTATAAATACTTACATTAAAAAATAAGGAAGTTCTCAAGTCTAAGGCTAGTTTACAATTAAGAAACCAGAAAAAATATGAACAAATTAACCCAACGGTAGCAAGAAGAAGGAATAAGAAAGACTAGAGATAAATACCATAAAGAATAGAAAAATTAGAGATAATCAGTAAAGCCAAAAGTTGGTTCTTTCAAAAAATGAACAAAATTGACAAAATTTTAGGCTGATAATCTAAGACTGAAAGATAAGTCTCAAATTATCAAAACCCAAAATGAAAACAGGGACATTACTACTTATTCTACAGAAATAAAAATAAACATAACAGAGTATGTGAACTATTGCATTACTGCAGACTGGATATGAGATAAAGTGATAAATTCCTAGAAGCACAAAACCTACTAATACTCAATTTTGATGAAATAGAAAAATGCAATAAGCCTATCATTAGCAAGGAAACTGAATCAATAATCAGGTGTCCTGACACAGAAAAGTCTTGGACCTGTTCACGTCACTGCCGAACTCATCAAATATTTAAAGAGCTATCACAGAGCCTCAAGCTTTTCCAAAAAATTGAAAAGGAAAAAATACTTTGTAACTCATTCTATGAGAATAGTATTATCATGACACCAAAATCAGAGAAAGATACTGCAAGAAAGCTACATATCAATATTCCTTATCAAAGCTGACAATGATCTTTACCAAACTGAATTCAGAAATATATTAAAAGAATTGTGCACCATGATCAAGTGTATTTATTTCTAAAATACAAGAATGAGCGAATATATGAAAATTGATCAACTTAATACACCACTTTCACAGAATAAAGGAAGAAGAAAAACACATATAATCATCTCAATCAATGAGAGAAAATTTTAACAAAATTCAGCATCCTTTCACAATAAAAACTCGACAGTGAGACCCTATCTCTAAATAAAATACAAAATAGGGCTGGGGATGTGGCTCAGTGGTTGAGTACCCCTGAGACAATCCCCAGTACTGGAAAAAACAAAAACCAAAACAAACAAACAGAAAAAACCCCAACTCAACAGATAAGGAATAGAAATAATAAAAGCCATATGAGAAAAATCAATAACAAAAATCATATTCAATGATAAAGGACTGGAATCTTTCCCTTTAAAATTAGGAATGAGGCCAAGATGTCTGCTTGCACTTCTATTCAATAAAGTACTGGAAATCCTAGCCAGAGCAAGTATTCAATAAAAATAAGTGAAGGGTCCCTGTTTTAGTCAGCCTTTTCACTACTCTGACTGAAAGAGCTGACTAGAATATCTGTAGAGGAGAAACAGTTTGTTTGAGGGTTCATGGTTTCAGAAGTCTCAGTCCATAGAAGGGCAGCTCCATTTCCTGGGGCTCAAGGTGAGCCAGAACATCATGGCAGAAGAGTGTGGTAGAGGGTAGTGGCTCACATGATGATCAGGAAGTAGAGGGACTCCATTCACCAGAAACAAAACATATACACCAGAAGCATGTCCCCAGGGACCCTCCTTCTCCAGCCACACCCTACCTGCCTTCAATTACCACTCAGTTAATCCCATCAGGCAATTAATTCACTGATTAGGTCAAGGCTCTCATAACCCAATCATTTCTCCTCTAAACCTTCTTCCATTGTCTCACACATGAGCTTTTAGGGAATACCTGACATCCAAACTATAACAGTCCCCAAACTGAAAAGGGAGAAAAGAAAATCTATCTTTATAGCTGACATGACCTCATAGTTTGAAAAATCTAAAGATATTTTAAAAATTCTAGCATTAATAAATGATTTAAGACAAGTAGAAGGATGCAAAGTCAACACATAAAAATCAGTTGCATTGTATATTGTACCAATGAATAATCAAAAAATAAGAAAATTCCATTTATAAGAGCATCAAAAAGAATAAAATACTTAGGAATTAATCAAGGAGATGAGAGGCGTGAACCATGAAACCTACAAAACACTACTGAAAGAAATTAAAGACTTAGTAGTTAAACACCCCATGTTCATAGAAGGGAAGATTTTATATCGTGAAAATATCAATGCCACCCAAAGAAGTTAGCATACACAGTGCACTTTCTGTCAAGATCCCAGTGGTGATTGTTTTTTTGTTAAATATAGAACAATCTTTCCTAAAACTCACATGGAATCCCAAGAGATATTGAATCTAGCCAAAATAATCTTGAAAAGACCACAAAAATGGAAGATGCATGATTCCCGATTTTTAAACTTACTACAAATTTACACCAAACAAAACAGTGTGAGAGTGGTATACATACAGACACATAGACTAAGGAAATAGAATAGGAAACCTAGAAATAAACCCTCACAGGTATTAAAAAGAAAAAGGTTTTTCACAAGGGTAGCAAGAGCAGTAAATGTGAAAAGGAGAATTTTTTTTAAAAAGCATGCTAGGAAAACTGGATATCCATACACAAAAGATTCAAGTTAGACCTTTACCTAACACTCCACACAAAATTAATCCAAAAGCAATCAAATATTTAAATATAGGACGGAATATGGTGATATGCTCCATACCAATGAACCCTTGAAGTTTCACTGAGGTAGGAAGCCCCTGAGGTTCTGTGGTACTTCTCTCCTATCCTCTTCACACATGCACACTTACAGGTAAAGAACTAAGGTTCATTTAGAAATTTGTATGTATTAAGCACTGTACTTAAATTCCTTTCCTTATTAAATTTTCTCAACCCCTCTGAAGGAAGGACTCTTGGTATTTTGATTTTATGTCTAAGGAAAATAAGTCTTACTAAAGCAGTGACTTGGCTCAAAACTTTAAAAAATCATTTATTCTTTGTGGTGTTTACATAGTAAACTCTGATGTCAGAAGCTAAAATAGCTGTCTGATCTGAGGTCAGAAAAAAAATTATTTTCCAATATGTCACCTGCTCCTCATAAAAATATATCAGTATGATGTACTGTGGAAAAGAAAGGTTATCATAAACCCTACCATCTCCATTATGGCAGGGCTGGGAGGTTAGTCCTTGGAGGAACAGTAAAGATCCATTGCTGGTCCTGCCAGCTGAAAGTCAACTATCTCTGATGGTCTTTTAAAAAACATATTCTGTAGTACCAGGGATAAAACCCAGGATCTTACATGTTTGATGGTCTTCACTAATAGGCAAAGAAAAGTATTCATTAGATCAGTTGCTACATACATTTAACAGGGGGTGTTGATTTGCTCCAATACTGAAACAACATACGTAATGGGAGTCATTACATGACTAATTTTTTAATAATCTACTGTCATCCTCTGAGGTCAATTGGTCTTCTACAAAGGCAAGTTAGGAGAGGGTATGGAACTACTGCCCCCGCATCTTTCAGTCCTTGATAGTGGCACCAATCTCTACACTCCCACCAGGAATGCATTCTTGCTTTTGGTTTACTATTTTGCAAAGGAAAAGAAGTAGTTATAGTGTTTTCCCTCTGACTTTTCTTATAATAATAGCCCACAGTCTGCAAGTCAAGGAATCAATGTGGAGATTCTGCCAGATGCTGATTATATCTATGCTGATTATGTGCTCTAAAAGAGGAACAATAAACAGAGTGTGATTGGTAACCCATTGGGTACACTGTGAGTCAGGATCCAGCAAAGTTCCATTAATCATCCTACCTTCATCTCTGTTCTGATGGGTGGACAAAAGTTGATGTTCTGGGTCTTAGGGAATTCAAGTCAGTTTATACCAGTGCCAGTGATCTATGAAAAAGTGATTAGCTTTCCTTTCTCAATCTATATTCACTGTGGTAAATAGCTAAGCCACAGGTTCTTTTATACAAGGTTAAGAGAAAAGTTTGGAGTATAAATGTTGGCAGTGTAGGAGCATCCCTCCTTGGGAGTCTCAACTTCCACTTTACTCCAGAGGATAGTAGACATCTATGAATTGGCTCAAAACTGAGAATCAGTTGAAGAGCCCGCCCTCTCTTTTCTACTGATTCAAAGAGGATTTCTGCTTCTCAGACCTAGAGAATTCTGCTAAGTTAAATGAGACTTTAATAATCTGCCCATCTGTTTCAGGGCTAGGGACACCACTGTCCAACCAACACTGAAACCTGCTTTAGCTGTGCACTTGGTTATAGTGGCCACTCTGACTTTGATTTTGGTGATTAAGTGTCATCTCTTGTCCCCTGCTATTCTTAGATCTCATCAACGTCAATGTTAAATCCAGAATCTCTTTAGTAAGCTCATACCAGTAAAATTGCTCAATCCAACATTATATTTTGTCCACTGTACTCTAATAGCCTCAGAATTCATTCCCACACACATAGATTCTATTGATAGAAATTGGAAAAATCATACGATTGTTTTGGTATGTATTTTAATTCCTTGTGTGTACCTCACCTTCTGTGACTCACTAGCTAGGACTTTCTCTGATTATAACTGGGAAGTAAAAAATGATGGTGAGGATATGTCTTTAGGACGATCAGCAGCCCTTTGTAAGGCAACTGTATGGCAGGAGAGCACATTATACATTCAAAAGAAAGGAAAGCTAACCTCAGATAGGGAAGGAAAGCTACTTTGACTAAAAAAAGGGCTTGGCAAAATACTGGCAATTGCTAGTCTAATTTCTGTCTTTGTATTTTCCTCCTTTCTGGACATTTCATAGGAAAGAAATCATTTAGCATATGGTCTTTTGTGGCTAGCTTCTTTCACATTGCATGATGTTTTAAAGCTCATCTGTGCTGTAGTAGGTATGAATACTTTCTTGGAAGAATAATATTCCACTTGAATGAAATGAATATGGAAGGAATATGACGGCAGGATAATATTCCACTGTGTGGATGTGCCGCATTGTGTTTACACATTTGTCAGTTGATATATACTTGGGTTGTTTTCACCTTTTCGCTACTGTGCAAAACGTTGCTAGGAACATCCCTGAACATATTTTTGCACATGTTTTGCATTTTTTTTTTCTGTTAGATGGGTACCTAGGAATAGAGTTGCTGGACCCTACATTTCTAACAGTCCTATGAAGTAAGTAGTGCATTTTCTATTTCAGGAAACAAGTCCAGAGGAGTTAAACCACTTACCATGTCACAGAGTAAATAGGTGAGATTCAAACTCAGACACCTTGAGGTCTGGAGTTCATGTTTCCTTTATGTTCCGTGCTCAGTGTGAGCACTGGAGATGCAACTGTGTCCATGCACATATGCACACTGACCCACAAGTGCAGACATACACAGTGCTTGGGAATACAACAGATTTTGATTAAGATAAACCTGACATTCTTACCATTGTCTCTCCCTCACTCCCCTCCCCTGCTGAAAACAAGCTCTAGCTGGGTCTACCTTTCTTCTATGGATTTTTTTTTTCCCCACAAAATGAACTCCATCTTGTCTTTAGGGAGAAGAGCCAGAATCGCTTTTTATGCGAAGCAGCCTTAGGAGTCATCCAGGGGAAAGCATAACGGCATCCATAGCACTGGAATCCGTCCCTGAGGCCCACAGAACGCATTTGCCTGTGTGTTGCCTCAATCTAACAAGGAGGCTACCAGTAGATCACCAGGGGACTTGCTCCCCAGAGCACTGGCTTCACTTCTCAGCCTGGGCACCAGCTCTCTGCATGCACTCAAGGTACTAAGGCTCATTTACCTGCAATATGGCTCTTTGGGATGAACCCACATCTCCCCAACTAAGATGCTGAAATCTTACAAACTTTTATATATTTTTTTTTTAAGAGCAAGCAGTTCAAAATTGGATTACCTTTCCACATTTTCATACAAAGTGGATTAATGTGCCCCTGTCTTTATTACATTTTCCACCCTTGCCGTTTGTGATTAAGCCAACACTATGAAGATGTATTACAGATCCGTAGACATGGGGACACCGAGACACTGGCTGCACATCAGAGGAGCTCAAGGCAAGTTGATTTGGGCCACACACACCTTCAGTGCGGTATGTTTGAAATATTTCACTTCCCTTTGGACAGAATAATCTTGCTGTGGTATCAAAGTAACAGGAGATAAGAAAAAAAGAAGAAAACAGTAAGAGAAGAAGGAAACATGCTTTTTGTTCTAAGCAATGGAGAGGTTAAACCTCCTACAATAAGCTAAGTATAGAATTTATTATAGTTGAAGCTCTCATTCAAAACCATCATCTGAGATCAGAGAAGAAGGAAAAACCTGGACCATAATTGGTATTTCTGGTTATAAGGGGAAGATTGATTGACCAGATCCCATTGCATTTCCCTGACCTTACGTTCTCTCTGCTGGATCACTCTTGCTTAGAGAGTTATCTTTATGGCTCAGGTTTCCTATGGACACTTGTTTGTGCATCCTTGTGGCTCATGCTAGCCCTGGGACAGTTCAGATGTGATAGGAAAAGCCCACATCTTTGTTGGTGCCACCTCATTCTTAATCACAGGAGGTATGGCTCAGAGCTCAGAGGCTCAGGCTGTGGGACCAAGCATTTCTACTAGAAGGAGAGGGAAGGGCTAGTAGCCCCAGAAGGGCTATACCTGAAAAGAGGATGACCCCATTGCTCTCCTAAAGACCCCTACATGCCACACATTCTTGCTTCTACTTTATACCTCCTCTCCCAAATGTGCTCATGAGAAGATTTTGGGGCTCTGGGGGCTGTGGCTATAGTCTCTTGCCAGGACAGGCCACCAGACTGCAGCACAGGTTTTCCCTGGCCAGCCATCACCTCCTTTTATGAATTCTTCAGACTTTCAAGGGAAGAATATGTGAATAGATTCTTCTTCTTCTTGTCACTTGATCCACACTGGAGACATAATCCCATGAATCCATCTGAAATTGGGCTTGTAGCCTTTGTGGGTGCTGTGACTACACTGGGAAAGGAGTTGTCACTGGTGATATTAGCATGGTTTGAGCAAAGCCCCAGCAAAGAGAATGCTGGGAGCCCTGAAGGAAGTCAGTCTTCATTGAACCTGAGGAGATGCAGCTGTTCCTCTCATTTCAATCTGACCCTGTCCCATCATGCAATGCAACTAAATGCAGTATAAACAAGAGTGGTAGGATCCCTGTGCTCAGGAAGTTGATGGTGGAGTCAGACAAATAATGAGGAATCCAATAAATTATAGTAATTATGAAGAAGAAAATAAAAGCAGGGGATATATGATGTAGAGAGTTGAAGAAGTTTGTTTATCAATATCAGGAAAGTGAATTTTGTATGAGTCCAGAATAACCAGAACCCAACTAGATCCAAAATTGATTGGAGGGTTTGAGGCAGTAACCTAGTAGAGCTGGCATTCTGGAAGGAGATGGGTCATAAGACATAAGCTCTCATGGGAAAGATCCAACAACCTTATTTATAGTATATGCTGGAAATTACAATTTTTCATACATCAGATGCCACTTGAGTAGAGTATAAAGGAACTTGCTGAAAGTCAACTTCAAATGTGAAATTGAATTAGGAGTTTTACACTTCAACCTGTTTTCTAACTGTAGATATAAAAAGAGTAACTGATTCAGCTATTGATTCAACAAATGTTGATCAAAACAGACACAGTCATTATGTCATGAAACTTTTAGTTAGATGGAAGAAATTGTTAGTGAAATAATGACACATTATAAATGTACTATAAAGGACAGAGAGAGAATGATTTATGAAGGAGTAAAAGGGACATTAATTCCTTGGGAGATTTCAAGAAAGTCTTCCCCAAAGGATGTCATTTGAGAAGACGGTGCAATTTCTGCAAATATTAATGAAGTGCTTTGTATGTGGTCGGGGCAGGGAGCCTTTTTGACAGAGGATTCAGTAAATGCAAAGATACTGTGGCAGAAGAGCATAGGTTCTGTTTAAGAACCTGACAGGAATGCTCAAACAGGGAGGTTCCAAGTGAGTGTGGTGATTTGAGTCAAGATATGCAGAATCTTGTAGAAGATGTAAAGTTAATAGATTTTCTGTGCTAAGAACAATGGCAAGTCCTTGAAGAATTTTTACTCCAGTAAGCCATAAGTTCATCTGCATATTGAAAAAGTAATTTTGGGCAATGAAAATGTAGGTGTAGGAAAACCAGTGGGGAGACTAGACAGTCCAAATAGGAGATCATGGTGCCTTGGACTAATCATGTAGTGTCACAGAAGTAAAGAAATAAATTTATTAATGACCCGTTTATTGCAGAAGGCCCCACGAGACTCACTGATGCACCAGAATATAGCAAGTGTGAGAAGGCGCTTTCAAAATTGACTCCTAAGTTTTTGATTTTGTGTGTTTGTTTGTTTGGATACAATTATAAGAATCATGGTTACTTTCCCTGCATAGAGAACAGGCGGGGTAAACATTGGGAAAAGGAGACATGGCATACTCTGTTGACAAACAGTTACTATGGGTTGCTGTGGACTATCTCAAGAATGAGGAGAGAAGGAGTTGTGGAAGGGGAAGGAAATTATTCATCTGGCCCATGAAGGAAGAACTTCAGAGTAAGGGGAAACTGGAAGGAGAGTTTTTAAACGTATTGTTTTCTAAGTTTGAAGAAAGAATTTCAGGGCACAGTTTGACATTCTCCATAGAGTGAAAAAATTGTACTGTGTAAATAGAAATTAAAACTACAAGAGACAAAAGAACAATATGACATGTTAGAGAAGTAATGAAGGAGGTGAAAGGTGAGATGAGATTGGGGAGACATGCTGGAGGTCACCATCTGGTGACGAGGCAAGAAGTAGTTATTTATTTTTTTTTAATATTTTTTGGTTGTAGATGGATGCAATATCTTTATTTATTTTTACGTGGTGCTGAGGATTGAACCCAGTGCCTCACGCATGCGAGGCAAGCGCTCTACCACTGAGCCACAGTCCCAGCCCAAGAAGTAGTTATGATGATGCAGGAAGTTCATCTCCTCCATAGAGATCTAGTTTGAGAAGATCTCTTAAAATGCAGAGCAGTAATTGCTTTTTCTATTTCTATAAAGAATGATGTTGGGATTTTAATTGGAATCACATTGAATCTGTATAGTGCTTTGGGTAGTATGGCCATTTTGACAATATTGATGCTGCCTATTCAAGAGCATGGGAGATCTTTCCATCTTCTAAGATTTTCTTCAATTTCTTTCTTTAGTGTTCTATAGTTTTCATTGTAAAGGTTTTTCACCTCTTTTGTTAAATTGATTCCCAAATATTTCATTTTTTTTTTTTGGTGGGGGGAGCCTACTGTGAATGCTGATCCATAATGTGGGAAGGGGCATGGGAAGAATGAAGAAACTTTAGTCAAAGGGGAGGGAAGGGAGGAGATGGAACATGGGGGCAGGAAAGATGGTGGGATGCGATGGACAACAATGCCCTAGGGTCATGTATGACTGCACATATGGTGTAACTATATTGTGTGCAACCAGAGAAATGAAAAGTTGTGCTCCATTTGTGTACAATGAATCAAAATGCATTCTGCTGTCATGTAAACCTAATTAGAATAAGTAAAAACTATGCAGAGCAATAGGATAAAAATAAACACATGAAGATAAAAACATTATAAATATGGCAAACAGAGGATGGCAACATAAGATAAGCCTGGTCAATTATCAAATATGAAGCAGAAAATATGAAGGAGAAAAGAAACAAATATTCTTCCCCCCCACCCCCTGAAAGAAATACCTACAAGTACAGTGAAGTGGGTCACAAAGTTGTGGTCAAGATCAGTTAAACAAAATACCTAGACACATCATGATAGAAATTCAAATTTTCATAAATTATAAATAGATTTTGAATCTCATGATTTTTCAATGGGGGAAAGTATTAGAAGTAGAACATCTTAATGTGAAGTCAATCCCATGGTAGCCTTGAGTGACTTCTTTTTAACACTAAATATCAGAGATAAAGGATAAAAATCCATAGAATTTTAAAGAAAATGTTTTGTGAGTTGAGACTATTTTACCCAACTTCCTTATATTTTATGTGGAAAGGTCATAGAAAAACATTTTCAGACTTATAAAGGCTCAAATCTTCTTCCAACCAATTACACTTGAAACACACATATATAAGAATACCTTCATTGTTGAAGATATAATCTTCTCTTAGGAAGATAAATAGAATAAAGCAACAAGCTCATGAATGCAGATATTATGATGTAAAGAGGTGGAATAAAGTCCATTGAAAATAAGAATAAATATTTTGTAGTTATAAAAATACTGTACTTATAAAACCAAATGCAAATTAAAAATCATTTTCAGATTAACAATTTATTAAAAATAGTGTTTATAGCTGGGCATTGTGGCACATGCCTATAATCCCAGCAACTTGGAAGTCTGAGGCAGGAGGATTCCATGTTTGAGGCCAGCCTCAGCAACTTAGATCCTTAGCAAATTAGGGAGACCATGTCTCAAACCAAACCAAACCAAACCCACAAAACTGAAAAAACAGGCCTGGGGATGCAGCTCATTGGTATAGCCCTAATGGGTTCAATTCCAAGTGCCCCCTGCAAAAAATAAGAATGATATTATAAACAAGGGGATTACATAAACAAGGGGGAAAGAGTATAAGAAAGAAGACAATTCCCTTTTGGAAAATGGTGGAGAACCAAAAACATTTCATTTCACCTTAACTGCAGTATCAAAATGATGATTAAAGTCGCAGGGCTTGCTTTTCCTTTCCGGAATGTCTTTCTTTCTGGAATATGACTAACATTGTCCTTCTCTTCCATTAATTATATTAATGTATAATTAATTATATAACTATGTATATCCTAAGTTAAATTAGACTTTTAGGAAGTTCTGAACTTATACAGAGATATACTCATTAAAGCTGAGAGGAAAAAGTAAGTGAATGCATTTTATACATCATAAGGACCAGCAATAGCACAAGACAAGTGTATTATTAATACAAGTTATTTTCACATAAATTGAAGTGAAGTGAGGTCCCAAGCCCCTATACTTGTTCCAATGTTGTTTTACACCTAAAATATAAAACTTTACATTTATGTTATCTTAATTTATTCTTGTAAGTTTTAGGCCAGCGTTTCCCCCTCCATCACCCACTTTCATCAGACATTGGCTCCATCCTTTTTAACTTCGCACCATCTGGAGATTTGGCCAAAAGCCACTCTGCCTTCATCTAAACTCTAGTTTTACAAACTTTAATCACTTAGGGGCCAAAGTCACAATTTTGACACAACTTTTCATCTATGCAATGCATATGTATGATATAAATCTAATAATTTTTAGATCAACTCACATTTTTACTTATCTAAATTATTTTTTTCATATTTAATTTATTTATTTGTTCTATTTAGGCTTACATGATAATGGAGTGCAATTTGATTCATTGTACATAGATAGAGGATAACATATCAATTCTCTAGTTGTAAGTTGTATAGAATCACAACATATATGCAGTCATACATAAAGTTAGGGCTATGATGACCATCATATTCCACCACCTTTACTGTCCCCA